>JALBYZ010000930.1:0-12924 GCA_038050575.1 Globisporangium mamillatum | reverse complement strand
TTGTTCCAACAAATTCTCCATCATCCCTGGTCGCAGATCCGGATGTGGTCACAAACCACACCTGTTGCTCAGCTCTCTGGTGCACAGAACGCGACTCCACTGGTACAGGAATCAGACCCTGGATGCCGACAACTCCTTCTCTGGCCACTGGTACTCTTTTCCATGGAGGGTGAGACGCGAGCTTGTGCCTATCGCCTTTCAAAGTTTGCTGATGTTGTTATGTATACATATTATGAATGTATCGACGCTCTTGTTTTGCTCTCTTTCTTCTTCCTCTTCTTCGTGCCTCCCATGCTCTTTTACACTATTGCGCTCGGCTCGACGCGGTCCAGGTCGTCGTTGTCCTCGTAGCCTGGCTTGCCCGTGACCAGCGACGGCGGCGCCGTCATCTTGCGGTACTGCAGCAACACCGGGTACATCTTGTCGATCGCCTGGTTCAGGTGGCTCGAGTCGCGCGCGCCGCAGAGCACGATCTTGCCCGACACGAAGATCAGCAGCGTCAGCTTCGGCTCGACGAGCTTGTAAATAAGTCCTGGGAACAGCTCCGGCTCGTACTAGCCGACCAAAATGAACAGAGCAAGCGCGTGAGCGAGTGACCTATTTAACAAATGAAGAGTGTCGTATAAGCGGGATGTAGTAGCGTTGGTGGCGGACATACACTGCAGAAGCGCGCGTGGTCGTTAAGAAGCCCTTCTAACCGGATCGGGAAACGGATGTCGCACGTGCCCATGACGTTGCGTACTTTGAACTCTGTGAAGCGCGCTGGAAAGTTCAATTTCTACGAGAACACACGCACGCACACGCAACATACACGTTCAAAATGTCAGATCCTGATAAGAGAGAGCTGCAGAATTGATGAAGCATGGCGTTACCTGTATGACGCGCGTGAACTTGCGCGCTGCTAGCCTGCAGCTCTCCTCGCTCGTGCCACCAGTGATCACGATCTGCGCAGTTGCATAAAACGCATACAGCGTTCACGTAGTGGCGAGCATTAGAACGCGAGATCATTGGTGTAGCTTTGCATCATGCTACAGTGGAAATCCAGAAGACAATTCGCACCTTTCCCGATCCAAAGATTAACGCCGTCGTCTTCGGGTCGCGCAGTCGCATGATCACTGCCGAGAAGCGCTGTACATGACACAATCAGATACAAACGCACAGGATTGCACGCAAAGACAGAGGTTAGATACGCGCTGTAAATGATACACACACGCATATCGTTTCGCATAATCCACGCACCTTTGGGTTGTACTCTGCGTTGCGCGCATGGAGCGCGATGGTCTTGAGCTCCAGCGGGGTCTTCAAGTCTACGGTGCCGACCACGTTCCTGCAGCACAGATGCAAAAAAACACTCTCGTCATTAGAACTTTGCAGTGCATAGTACGTCATAACCAGCCAGCCAGTCACTACATTCAGCTGCACGCAGGCAAACTATGGCTTCCCAGTATCATCTTGATCATTGGCATTGCTTTCCGTACATGATCTTGACTTGCAGGTTGAGCTTGTCCTCCCAGTCGTCATCCACCTGGATCTCGCGGTCGTCCATGGTCTGCAGCTCGCGCGCTGGATCCTCCACGATTGCCAGCTGCCGCTCCTTCACGGCGCGCGAGCGCGTCGACACGGACGACGAGAGTGTTGGAGCCATTGCTGCGTGCTTGTTGCGTGCGTTGCCGCTTTGCGTCCTCGCTCTTCTTCTGATGCTGGCGGTGGTGGCGCCGCAGCTTGACTGGTTCAATCGCTGTGCCAATAAAACGTTTGATTGGGAGGCTGCCAAAAGAACGTTGGTAAAAATAACGTTTACCTCCAAACAAAAATGTATCGGACTTGTATGTTTATAACAGTTTTCGCAACAGCAAAGCCTACCGAACTTGTAAATTAACTGATAGCTTTTTACAGGTCCGCAAGTGTCGAAAATCGTCCGAACTCGCACGAGAAAAGCGCGCTTTTCATCCTCGTTCCCTGCTCGAAAGCGTGACACCAAATTCGTGAAATGAGTCATCAGAAAAGGTTTGGTCCAGGAACCAACGCGAGTTTTTGTTCGTAGCTCTTGGCTTTGCATCTCGAAGCTCACTGTCCCAAAAGAACGACGCGTGGCCTGGGGCTGCCTCAATAGATCGTCGGTCAACTCGACGCGTCGTGACCGTCCTGTACAGTGTATGAGAGGGAGGGCGCGTGGACACTGACATCCCTCGACTCTTGGATGATCTGGACACTGGATGGCTTTGTTTCAGCCCTCAGGGTTCATTCAGTTAGATGGAAAGCAGACGCTGCCGTCTTTGAGGTCTTTTGAGCAGCAGAGCAGCAACTCCCCTCTGATCCGAAGCTCGTGGACAGTCAGTCCTCCCAGTCTACACCATCAGGGGCCGCTCCTGTTTAACAAAATCTTGTTCAGAGGATTGCGTCCCCAAATAATGTCCACTGAGAGCTCACGACTTACCAAAGCATCATCACTCCTGAGAGCCCTACTGCCGAAATGCCTCAGCACTACTATGTATTGTCAAGTGGACCAGTGTCACTTCGCTGATCGGTGGCTCGCAGATCACAATCGGGCTCCAAGTCGCTCCAGGACTCAACGATTCGCTGCGCCAGGCACGCAGCCGGGAGCCAATCCGCGCGGACGAACCAGAGCTGTTCGTCGTGTATCGCTCGTGCCACGCGCGCAACGTGAGATGCGACGTAGCGGCCCCGTCGCACACATCAAACTCACCACCGGGCACACCAGAGTACTGATACAGCATACAGGGCATCTCGCTTCTCGCAATCCACATTATGATGGTCCTTGAGGCACATGCACTACCTTAGTGGGTGCTTCGGCCGTTGAAGCATCTCGCGCCGTCTCGTTTCTCTGTTCGCACAACACCTAAGAGTGGTCAGCAGCTGGATGCCGTGCACATCTTGGTTAATTTTTGCTGTCATTGCGCTGTCCACTGGTTCTCGATGAGTGGGCTGGCCAGTCTGCATGGAGACTGCATAACCAAGAGCTCTGACCACTCTCTCTAGGAACGAGCTGCTGTCCTGTCCTGCATTTTCCACGCGTGACTGGTACCTCACTCTTCGATTTGCCGCCATGAAGTCACCTCGCCAGTCCATCAACCACAAGCTAGAAGATGCTGCTGCCACCGGTGGCTTCCAGCCGCTCAAGACTCCCGAGTCGCTGGACCTTGAGGGCGGCGCGCTGCGTCCTGGCGGTACGCCGAATCTCCTGAGCAAGCAACACATCGGCCTGATCCTCCAGTACGGTGTCGCGGGCATCGTCTACGGCTCGGTCTACGGCTCGATCTACCCGTTCCTGACCAACTATCTGCGCATGTCGGGCATCGAGACCACGTCGGCCGGTGTGCTCGTCACGATCCCCGCGACGCTCAAGATCTTCATCGGCATCGTGACCGACTGCCTGCCAGTGCTTGGGTACCGACGCCGCCCGTACATGGTGTTTGGCTGGGTGCTCACGTTCAGCATGCTACTGGTCATGGCGTGCACGCCCATCGGCGACCCATACTACCCGGACCGCGCGCTCGCGAACGTGCCCGTGGCCAAGCTCACACCCGAGCAGGTCGCGAGCTTCAACACGGACGCGCCGGACTCGGGCGTCAAGTACATCTTCCTAATGTCGCTCGCGTACTTTGGCGCCGTGATCGCAGTCACGGCGTGCGACGGCATCCTCGTCGAGCTCGCGCAGCGAGAGCCCGAGAAGATCCGCGGCACGGCGCAGACGACGATTTCCATGGCGCAAGACGGCTTCATGGTGCTCTCGTCGAGCATGGTCGGCTTCGGCATGAACGGTCCCGAGTACGGCGGCTCGTTCTCCGGCTCGCTCGGCTTCAACGCGCTCATGGGCATCTGCGCGGGACTGGCGCTGCTCAACATCTTCTCGGCGCTCTTCTTCGTCTCGGACACCAAGGTCGCGCACCGCCAGTCCGCGCGCAAGTACTTCGTGACGTTCTTCGACCTGCTCTCGGAGCGCGTGGTGTACCAGATCATCGTGTTCCGCTTCTGCCGCAACCTGTTCTCGAACTTTGGCGTGACGGCCTCAGCCCCAATCCAGAGCGTCTGGGCTCAGGTCGAGCCGCTCAACAGCAGCATCGCGACGATCCTCGGCCGCACCATCTCGGTCATCTCGCTCTACTTCCTCAAGAAGTACGGGCTCCAGTGGAACTGGCGCCGCACGCTCGTGATCACCCAGGTCGCGGTGGTCGTGATCGACTGCTTCCCGACGTTCTTCACGATCTGGGACGTCTACCGCAGCCAGTGGTTCTGGCTCGGCGTGCCACTGATCGAAAAGCTGCCGAATAGCATGGGAAACCTCATCTCTGGGTACGCCGTGATGGAGATCATCGGCGTCGGTCACGAAGCCTCCGTGTACGGTCTGATCACGACAGTCGCCACGCTTGCGTCGCCGTTCTCCTCGGTGCTCACGAAGAATGTGGACGCGCACTTTGACATTGGCCGCACGTTCCTCGTCGAGGACGACAGCCACGCGCGCACGCAGGTGACGTACGCGTACCTCATTGCGTACGGCTTCAAGCTCTTCTCGTGCGTCTTCGTGCTGCTGCTGCCGCGCCAGAAGAAAGAGACGCAGGAGCTCAAGCGTGTCGGCGGCAAGAACAAGATCATGGGCGTGCTCGTGATCCTCGTGTACCTGTTCACGCTCGAGTGGTCGGTCATGACCAACATGATGACCATGTTCACGAGCACCAAGTGCCTCGTCATCGCGGGTGGCACCGGCTGCAAGTGAGAACAGGAGAGGCGGTAGAATAACACAGCACAGTGCAACACATGCATGCAGCAAGACAATAAACACACACACTGTTCACCATGGATTATTGCGTTGCGTCGCGTCAGATTCCGCTATGATTGTAGCTCTCCATACCAATCAAATTGATGACCAACTCTTGTGGAAGCTGTCACATTTATATTTGGCAAATGTGGAGCGTCCTAGAAGGGGTCCTGCATTGGGAAAGTTTGGGACGAGTGAAGTGCCACCGAGAAGCTCACTTTTGCGAGTTCAGTCTCAAGCACCAAATCAAACCTCTGATGATTCGCGCTTTAGCACACCGAAGAAGCCGCATGACTCAAAAATGAGACGAGCTCTTTCTTCTCTGGCGTCTATTACAGCCAGTGATGCTATTGTCCGCGTTGCGTAAAAGCCACGGGGTCTATGATATGATAGAATGGGAGCACCCACCACTCAAATTGCCCCCTGACACCTGGTGCCGCTGCAGTCATGGCAATCGGGTACAATCAACCTCTCCCAGCAAGTGCAGCCTGGTATATTTGTTTGTAAATCCTCACACAAATAGAGCGAAAAAAAACTAGTAAGAACTTTATATGAAGAAAAAAGTGCCTCTTAGTGTGCCGCTTCAGTCGGTCGGACTTCTGAAGCTGAAGCGGCACGTTGTCTGTCATCCCGCGAATGGCGTTTCCAGTCAGCCAATCTGTCACCCAGTCGGCCACTTAAGCCCCTTGCTCATCCGACCAGATGCGCCGTGATGTAACACACTCCCTCCCAATGTGAGCCAAACAACTGGCCTCACGGGCAACACAGCAGCAGCTCACGAAGCAGCGCACGGCGGGCGAGTGTCGTCGTCGGTGCATTACCGTTTCTAGAATCTATTTTCGCGCACTGAACCAGATCACATTCGTTTCTGAGATGGATACAGAACCGTCAGCGGCCGCTTATTTACGAAAAAGCCTGGGAATTGCGAGGATGGTCCGATGAAGCGTTGATGGCCGCGCACTCGGCACAAATCACATCGAGGCAGGGAAGCATCTAGGCACTAGATCGCAACACTCACAGTACGCTGTTTTTGGATTCAAATGCAATGCGCGCAGCAGCAGCCACCGTTTGATCATTGACGGTGGCTTTCCGATTTGGCGCCTTTTGTTTACTTGCGTGGCGGAAAAAAAGCGACCAGTATTAGAGAATCAGAAAGAAAGCCAGCTCGGAAAAGCGACAAAGCTGCTCGTGGAAGAAAAAAGCAAACCCAAGTGTCTCAAATAGGGGTTTGCCCCACAGGTTACAAATCCCCTAAAGACACGACAACTTGTCAATTGTATGATTGTAACTTTCACACGCCGCGTACAGGGCGACAAATGCATTTGAGACAGCTAGAATTATTTTGTTTTTTGAATGCAAAGAGCCACGAAAAACCTCGTCTCAGACTTTAAAACCTCGCTCAGATTTCTCAAAACCTCAAGTTAAAACAAAGGTTTTAGAAAATAACCTCTTGAAAAGTGCAAAAACCTTGCAATTACTAAGGTTTTACAAGAAAAATATTTCAAGGTTTTTGAATTACACCTTAAACGGATGAGGTTATATTAACCAAAAGTAAACTGTGAATTTAGATGATTAGACACCCGCGCGTTGTTGATTGTGATGTACAAAAAACGCTTGCAAAAGCGTGCAGTGGACCACACCGTTCTCCATTCCCCGGCTACTGGCCGAACCGGTACCGATGTAGACCTTATTTCTGTGCTCTGATTGGTCAATCGAAGACCGTCACTCTCTCATTCTAGCATGTGCGAGAGGGTATGTATTTTCAAGAGAGCATTTTACTGAGCTTCACTATCGGAGGAGGTGCTGGAGAATGTGCTCACAATACAAACTTAAAGAGCAGCTCTTACTTGCACTCAGTATGTCGGATTGGCAGAATGTAGGTCTTTGTGAGCAGTTTGTGCGAATTGATACTTGTTGCAGCGCATAACCTCTCTTTTTTGCATTGGCCGCGCTGTATTCCGCCACGCGCGCTGAACTGAAAGATACAGGTACACTTTTCTTACAGTAAGTACGCAGTATGCAAAGATAGAGGCCTCGCTTTCCCGTTTTTTGCCAAGGGGGGAAAACGCGTGCGGACTCGTTTTGTATCGGCACGTTCAAACAAAACCTCCGCCGCTAAAGCGCGCGCTTGCTCTTCCTTCGCTGGCAGCAGGCGGCCGCTCCACTGCACTTCCTTCGCGCACGCGGATCAGCTGAGCGAACGGGACGATTGAAGCGGACGACGCGATCGACCTGTCTGTTCCTCTCTCTATCTGTCCGTCCATTACAACGCCCTCGCAGCGCAGCGCACACGAGAGTGAGTGAGTAAACGAAACGGAAGAGGTAGCTGATCGGCGCGTCTTCTCTGAGAGGAAGAACGTAGAGAGAGAGAGCGAGAGAGAGAAGTGTTGATGTGTCTGTAGTAGATGTATATAGATCATGGTTGTGAGTGTGAACATCCCGCACTAGTGTGTGTGCGTGTGTGCGCGCGCTCTTCCTCTCTCTTCTCCAGTTCTCTCTCTTCTTTGTACTGGAGGCACGCCTTGGGTGCAGATGTGGACCCACGACCGGCGATGGGTTCTAAACGCAAAACGACCGAAAACAAACTGACTTTTTGGCCATGTGCCTTGTGCTTTACTCTTTATGTGTGTGTGTCGCAGACGAATATCTACGCAAGGTCGTATCGAGGCAACACATTCTCGACCACCACGACGACTGCGGCAATGGATTCGTTTGGTTTTGACTTCCCCGGCGGCGACCTGCTCGATCTCGGCTCGCTGGGCATGTGGGGCGGCAACTCGACCCCGCTCAGCTCGTCTCCCGGCGGTGGCGGCGGTCTGCCGTTCAGTGTGGGCACACCGACGGGCGTCCAAAGCCTCGGTGACGAGCCTTTCTCGTCGCTCCCGGGTGGAAATGACGACTTCAACTTTGGTGACTCCCCACGGGCGAGTCCCGCCACGAGAAAGCAGAACCCGACCGACGACTTGACAAGCCCGTACTTTGGCTCGGAACTGGAGCCGAGCGGCTCAGAGCAGACTGGCGAGAACAACACAGGCAATGCAGCCAAGCCAGAAGACGCCGGCAACAACCCAAAGGACCAAGCGGGAGCGCAACGGAAAAACGGCAACGATGGCTCAGCGCCTGCCGGACCAAATAATGCGAGCAACGCATCCTCTTCGTCCAATAACTCGGCTTCCAACCAGAATGGCGCTGCGGGTTTTATGATGGCGGACCAAAACAACATGGCTGGTCAACGTCCGAACGCCTCGTTCCAAAACAATCCGAAGGGTCCGGCGCCAGGTGCGGCTAGAAATGCCGGTGCGCCTGCGACGACTTCAGGTGCGAGCGCTACGTCCAGTACAGTGATGTCCACGTCTGCGACTCCTGCATCTACGAATGCTTCGTCTGCAAGGCCTCACATTGATGGTCCAGGTTCTGCAGCACCGTCTCCGTCTGGCCGACCTGGTGTGCCAACTGCCCAACAGCAGCAGCAGCAGCAACAACAACAGCAGCAAGCTCTGGCGCAGCAACGGTATTCGAATCCGATGATGATGAACCCGGGTCCTCAGTCTGGTCAGCCCAACTTTGCCGGCCAAGGATACCAAATGAACGCGCAAGGAAACCCAGTCATCGGTGGGCCACAGCAAGCGCCTGTGAATGGTCAGTACATGCAACCGCAATACCGAGCTCCCACCTCCAGCTACGATGAAGAGTTTATGCGAGTGAAGGCGATGATGATGCAGCACCCAGATTTGATTCCTCCTCCGATGGAGGTTTTGCGGATCTCGATGAGCCAGAGTGCGCCACACCAGGCGATGATGGGAGCGGGAGCGAACTACATGCAGCGCCCCGGTCAGGTGATGAATAGGGCGGGTACTCCAGGGTACCCCCAGTATGGCGCTCCGAATCCAAACATGATGATGCCTCCGCAAGTCCAGCAACCCGGAATGGATGCCAACCGTATGCGAACAATGCAACTTGGTCAGCAACCGCAGCAACAAGCGCAACAAGCACAGCAGAGACAGATGCCCCAAGGTGCTCGAACTCCTGGCGGATCCTCTAGTGGCAGCCCTGATAATCAAGCTGCGTGGCAGTCGGAGAACGACCTGCCGCTGAGACGGAAGATGATTGGGAAAATGTAAGTGCAGGGTGTATGGGCTGTGTGCGCTGATCATGTTGATCTTTTGATTGACTGAAACTTTCTTGTGCTTTTTTTTGCGAATGCAGTGTTAGTTTGCTCCAGCAGCGAAAGCCTGATGCTCCTGCAGAATGGATCCGACGACTCCCTGACATGGCTAGACGACTTGAGGATTCTCTGTATAGAACAGCGAAGAATCGTGACGAGTATGGTGATTTTTCATCTTTGAAGACCCGTCTTCAGCATTTAGCTGTGACGATGGGAGCCCGCGCTCAGCACAAGGCTGGAGGAAACCCAAGACCTGCCGGTGGTATGCCAAATGGAGCTGGTGTGATGGCTGGTAATGCGATGCCTGCTGGAATGGGTGTGAACCCTGCTGCGATGGGAACAGCGATGGCGCCTCAAGGACACGTCGTCGGGAACATGCAATACGGTAACGTTGGTGGTCGTCTGACGCAACAACAGCTTTTGCAGCAGCAACATCTTCAAATGCAGATGCAAAATCCGCAGATGCGCCAGCAGTACACGCCGCAGCAAATGCAGCAGCTCACTCCTCAGCAAATGCAGCAATTCCAAGCAGTTCAATTGCAACGGCGGCAGTTCCAAATGCAGCAAGCTCAACAGCAAGCGCAGATGCAACGCCAAACTTCTCTCCAGCAGCAGCAGCAACAGCAGCAGTTCCAGCAGAATCAAGCGATGCAGCAGCGCCAAAACAACATGCGCCAGCAGCAACAAATGCAGCAGCCAGGAGCGAACCCAGGATACCCCATGGATCCTGCAAAGCAGCAGCAACAACAACAGCAGCAGCAAATGAACCAGCGAGGTCAGAACCCGAATTTTTTGCAGCAGCAGCAGGCTCAAGCTCAGCAAAATGGTCAACTTCAGCAGCGAGCATCTATGAATGGTGCTGGTCGCCTGAGCGCGGATTTGGGGATGGGAGCAGGCTTGGGAGCAGAGTCGGCCGATTTCTTAAATTTGGACCTGTCGCAGTCTTTGCTGGGAGATGCTGATCTTTCAGTCGACACAACTTCGCTTGGAGGTGGAAACTCAAGTGTAGGAGATGCGGTGAAGAATGCCACTGTTGACTCCTCCGTTGCAGGCGTTAAGCGCACGCTTTCTCAGTCGCAGCAGCAGATGGCTAAAGCCGCGAACGCCGCTGCATTCAAGCGAACGAAAGCAGGCGGCCCGGATGGCGCCGGTGCAGCGAACAACCGTGGGGCAAATTCGCAATCACCACAACCAACACAGAACGCCATGCAGAAGCCGGTGCAAGGTACAAGTGGTTCATCAAAGACTCCACCGATGAGTACAGTCAATGCAAAATAGTGAAAGGTAATTCTGATCAAGAAACGATTCTTGTGTAAAGCGGACCAATCTTACCGCCCGCTCCTTTTGGGGATGTGGAGTTTTTGAGAGCATATCTGGCGCCCGTGTTCCTCCGGAAGTGGCAGCTATCGCCAACGGCGCGTTTTCGATGCTTGCGCGGTGAAGAAGAATGGATTTCGCGTTCTTTGGTGTGACAAGACAACCGCCTCGTGAAGTCCCAGACCAAGGTGAAGTGTGTTAGAAAGGAGCGGAATTGATAATGTGCGGAGGCAGAAGCCATGCCTCTGGTCATTGTGATGATTCTAATATGAGTTATTGTATAGTTCAAGTGAGAAATTGAAGGTTTGAAGCTTGCCCAAGTGTGTTGTCAAGTCTGTCGACGAAGAAATGATACGAATCGAAGCGTTCAAGCTGCAAAGCGATACTTTAGAAGCCCCAAAGATCTTATCATGACACCGCAGCGAGAAGCTCACATGGTGTCATGGCATCCATATGAAACCCTGGACCAGCACGCTCAGCGATTCACAAGTTACTTTGCCACCTTCCTGCAAATCCCCTTTCATCAGTGCTACGAATCACCCCAAGGCTGGAAGCTGAGCTGCTGGTGGATGAAGGATCAACTGCTGCTTTAGTGTACTGCGCTTCCGGTGCGAGTTGCTGCTCTGCTGTAGTTGCTGTTCGCTTTTGCTTGGTGCGCCTGTGGCTGCTGCTGAAAACGATGTTGATGATGAGGACGAGCGTCTCCCAACGAATGCGTGGTTTGCAGAGGACGCAATCGAATCAGAGCGCTGCGCCTGGTGATGATCCGAAGACTGCGGTACAACTTCGCGCCTTGTGGACTCGAGCGCCTGGAGAACCGAAGTTCCCAAACTGAGTGTCAAGCAAAGCAAGAAGAAGAAGAGATCGCGTCAGTGCCGAGTCGAGTGTTCGCATCTACTTCCAAAAAAGAAACAATACCTGCGAGTAGTTGGATCATCAGCCATGTGCGCATTCAGGAGCATGCGTCGTCGATACGCAGTGATGAGAACGGGGAACGGGATTGCGAGGTCGCCGAGTTTTCCAGACTGCAGGTCTTCAAAGAGCTTCACGACTGGGTTCACTTTTGCCTGCGAACTGTCGTCGCCCTTGCTCGTTGTCGTGGTGACGTGCCTTGAAGAGCTCCTTCGAGGGCTTCGAATAACTGTTGGTGAGGAGTCACCAGCCGCAGGGGACGACGGTGATCGTGATGCGCGTGGACTTGCGCGTGGACTTGTCGGCCTTTGAGCATCAACCTTTGTACTTGTGGTGGCAGTAGTTTTGGCTGCTGTTGTTGCGGATGTGATCTGGTGTAAAGCACTCGACGGACTGTCTTGGACCTGAATGTGAGCTTTCGGCTGGTGCAACGGCGCGCGCTGTTGCTGGCGAGATGAGCGCTTTGCTTTCTTCGGATACATCAGGTTTAGAAACTGGTTAAACGTGACCTCGCCCTTGCCGTCTTTGTCGACCTCGTCGATCAGCTTCTGGACGTCGTCTCGACTTCGCGCGAGCCCGACCGACACGAGCGGGTCCTCGAGTTCATCAAGTCCGACTTCCCCCGAGCCGTCGGCGTCCAGCGACTCGAACCAGCGGCGCATGAGCGTCATCTTCTCGCGGAACTCCTTCAGCTGGCTGTTCTTGCCGTGTTTGTCGAGCCACCGATGCTCGAACCACTTGAGCTCGTCCAGGTTGGTTCGTCTGTGGCTCGGATCGCCGTCATTTTCGGGTTCGTTTGCACTTGCAGATCGCGAGGCTGACTGTAACTTCAGTGCGAACTGTGGGCTCATGTGACCAGCGCCTGCAGCGTAATTCGAGTTGTCTGCTGCTCGGAAAACTGCGCTCGCTTCGCCGAGGAGATCGTATCGCAGAGGACCTCGATATCGTGGCGGGATCTGTCGCAATACATAACAGTACCCAGTCACTCTGTCAATCTGTCGTGAAACGCTACCTGACAAGTGTAGCGCTTCGACTAACCTGCCGAGGACTCATTGCCGGATCATCTCTTGCTGAAGTGCTCCGCCATCTGCGTCGATGAAGCGTTGGGTCTGTGACCGAAGAGAATGATGTCGAGCCTCCCAGGAATGGAGGCGACAGTGGCGCTGTGGGGCTCAGCATGACCACGTCTTGGAGAAATGAAATGGTAGATCCACCTTCCGAGAATGACTGAAGTGCAGCGAGTGAGCAGAACTCCTCAGATAAAAGCAGTCCAGTTTTGGATGAAGGAGACCCGGATGTCCTCTATCTGGGCACGAGCGTCCTGCTCAATTTATGATGCAGCAACATTGGCGAATCCGACTATTTATACTAAGCTTCTGGTCTGAGGTGAAGCAGAGCCTGTTGGACCACAGAGTTACAACACCTCCAGGTGTTGCTTGAGATCCCCATCGCCTCACCTACTTGAAGTAAGCCGGTCAGTCCCGCCACATTCCGAGCTCGATACTCCTCAAGGTCGCCGCATGACCCATCCTCAAAGTCCCAGTGTCAATCTGCGACGGGGATGCAAACGATTTCCGAGCTCCACGTCAGCCCATTAACGATCAACCACAGTTGTCCCAGTTAGGCGTTCTCCGTGTTGCTCATTCCGGAACCTCTTGAGGCGAGAAAGCAGGAAGCGCATGACTCAGAGTCAATAACGGATACAAAAAATGGTTGAGAGTAACCAAAACCATCAACGAGGATGTGAGGAAAG
>JALBYZ010000093.1:0-63107 GCA_038050575.1 Globisporangium mamillatum | reverse complement strand
TGCAATGCGGCTCGCACACACGTGCGCGAGCGCTTGGTCCGTCGCGCGATGTCTTTGACGGAGTGCCCGGCCTCACGCAGTCCGCGAATTCTTCCTCGCTCTTCGTCTGACAGCTCTTTCCCCCTTCCCATTGCTTGCAGAATGCCACAAAACCACACAAAGCATCGGACAATCACTCTTGCTGTCTCATTTAATCTTGATTTTTGTATGGGTGTGGGTGGCTTATTTTTTTGGCCAGGTTCCCATTTGTGTCATTTGTATGGGAGACCCCCTACAAGCTGCAAAAACCAGGTCGATTACACATGCCTCCTATTCAACACTCTCGCAGATCTGTCATATCCAAACAGCAGCTCTCAACTCGCAATGGTCGCTGAGATAGACAGCAAAACATGGGGGGTACTTTATTTTTGGCCAGGAGTGTATTTAGTTAATTGCAATACTCACTGTGTTCAACAGTAACAACACACTAATGTGTCGCTCACAGTAAGTAGCACTGCGTAATGTTGACCCATCCGGGTGGCAGGACGGACAATCGACAGGACGGACACCAGTGAAGCCGTCAACGATGGCACCGCCGACGCCGACGAGGAAGAGTGGCGGCGAGTCTGTGCGCAGCACACAAGCGACAGCTAACGACACTACGAGAAGCGTTAATATAAGTAGTAGTAGTAGTAGTGGTGGTGGTGCCGATGGCAACGCAGCAGCAGCAACAGCAGTTGAGGAGTCGGAGGAGGAGTTCACAACCGAAGAGTTCGAGGTGGAGCTAGACGACGGCGCGACGTGGGCCATGAACTTCTACGAGTGCGCTGCCGAGGGTGACGTGACGTTCCTCAAGCAGATTCTGGACGACGCCAAGGTGGACGTGAATGACACGGACGTGGACGGCTTCACGGCGCTCATGATTGCGGCGGCCGAGGGCCACAAGCACATCGTGCTGGAGCTGCTCGAGCGCGGTGCGGACGTCGCCGTGCGTACCCACGAGCTGCGCTCCACGGCTCTGCATTTCGCTGCCAAGGTATGGAATGACAGAGGATAGATGACTGCTGATGGTGGTCTAGATGCTCATTGTATTGCTGTGTGTGTGTGTGTGTGTTTATCAACTGCTACAGAACGGCGACGCCGAGATCGTGGATGCGATCTGCAAGAAAGACCCGCGCTACGTGGACTGCTGGAACATCAATGCAGGTTTGTGTGTTGTTGTGCATGCTAAGCGTATGAACACGTCCCATGTACTGACTGACGTCGCCAATGTGCGTGATTACCCATTGCTCATGTGCGATACAAAAACAACAACAGACACGCCGCTGATCTGGGCATGTATCGAAGGGCGCGCCGAGTGCGTGCGCGTGTTGCTCTCGTACAACGCGGACGTGGACGTCGTGAACCAGTACGGCGCCACAGCGCTCATTTGCTCCGTGATGATCGGCGAAGACCCCGAAGAGGACGAGAGCGACGATGCGCGCTCCGAGATCATCAAGATGCTGCTCGCAAAGTACGAAACACGTGTTACTGTTGTACTTCTCGATAGCTGTTCTCCAATGCTCACATGTGACTCGATTCTTTTGCATCTGGGATAGAAACCCCAAGCTCGTGAACTTTCAAGACCGAGAAGGGAGTACTGCGATGCACTTGGCCGCGTCCTGCGGGTACCTGCAGTGCGTCAAGACGCTTCTCGAGTGCGGTGCCGACATCACGCTGCGTAACGCGATTGGGCAGACGCCTCTCGAAGAGGCTGAGCAAACGGGACTCGATGAGAGTGACGTGTGTGTCGATCATCTGCGCACGATCTGGCAGAACCTCGAAGAAGAAGCAGCGGCGCGGATGATGACGATGCTTGAGATGGAGGAGCAGTCCGCTCGAGGCGGAGGAGGTGCTGCAACCAGCAAGACTGGGAATGGCGGTGTCGCTAACAACAATGTTGGCGTCGGTGGTGTTGCCAGCAGCAGCAAGAAGAACAAGAAGAAGAACAAGAAGCAGAAGCGGAAAGCCGCCAAGCAGCAAGCGCAGGCATCTGGCGACTTGGGAGCACCCACAGAAGTCGGTGGCTCTAACACAAGCTCGCAGGATGACAGCAAGATTGCGGAAAGCAGTAACGATGTTGCTTCTAGTGGTGAGAGCTCTGATGAAGACGAGATCGAAAAGACGGAGTCTGCTGAAACTGGAGGAGTGCAGAGCACCGTGGCGTTGATGGAGACGTCTAGTGAGACTCAGGACCCGGAGCCGAGTGAAGATAATGCCGGGATCTCAGGAGTCTGGACCACTGTGGGCAAGAAGCAACACAAGTCTGCTGCTGCTGCTACCACAGCAGCACAAGAAGACGCAGATGCTGATGCTGCAGTAACGGGAAAAGACCAGAGTGGGCCACATGACGGCAGCGGATCATCGGCAGCAGCTCCTGGAGGACACGCAAATAAATCCCCCACACAGAGTACGTGCTTTTTGACTTGTACAATTCTGATCTCACTGTGACCACGTCGAGGCTGACTGTTTTGTTGGGTGTGGAACATGTTTAAGCAGAGGTTGTGCCTTTCCGAAGAAAGTTCAAGCAGAATCGATACGAGGCCGGCGGATCTGGATCTGCTGTGCTTGGTGGGTTTTCGAGTGCGTCGTCCGCGACTATGTCTGCATCTTCGGCTAAAGTGACGCCAGGGAACGCGAAGAAGGGAGTGCCAACAAGTGGGACGCCGCGAGTTGGAGTCTCAGCACCAATGTTCAGTCGCATTACTGCAAGTAGTACTACCAGTATCGGATTGAACCACTCTGCACTCCCATACTCGTCGACGCCGATGCTCAGCTCTTCGATGTCGTCATCAGCATACTCTTCGCCGTTTAGCACGAGAAATCAAGAGCGCGTGCGAAACCATCTGGGCTTTTCCTCGTCGTGGCGATCGTTTGGATTTGGTTCGTCAACTACTGGATCGGCAATAACTACATCCTCAGCCACGTCAGCAACTGGGTACACGTCTGCGAATCGCTCGCTCTGGAAGCACTCGCAGCGCATTTCAGGGAATCAGCTGGCAGCAGTGGAGGCGAAGGACAAGTGGGTCGGTCGCTTGCACCTCGCGAATGAGAACGTCTCGGAGGCGATCGGATACTTGGCGTGTGGCATCTGTGGCGAGCTCGTGAACGACAACCTGCAGTGCAACGTCAGTCTGAACGGTAGTGGCTGTGCGCAACTCTACTGCGGGACGTGCCTGGCGAAGACTCTCGCAACTTCGGTCGGACTGAGTCTCAAGTGTGTCAAATGCCATCAATTCATGAACCGAGACGAGATGCAACCGAACCATTTTGCGCAGGCGCAAGCAGCGTCGCTCGGATTGCCCAGTGTTCAGTATTTCAACAGCCACACTAGCAGCAGCTCCCTCGTGTCACAGGAAGCTGAATCTCACTTGACGATCGACGAGATGAAGCACGTGCTCGAGAGCTCGATCCCGAACGCTGCGATCGTGGAGCTGAACCCTTTCTACTTGACCCCAGGGAGCGACTTGGTGGTGCTCAGCAACGGACAGCTAGAGATCCTCGAGCAGGCGCACCAACTCGCATTGACGCAGATTATGGAGACGCGCATCGCCAACGCGCGCGCGCAGGAGCGCATGTGGTTCCAGGAATGGATGAAGAACCAGCGCGAAATCCTACACGACGCAAAGATAACGTCAGCGAGTTCTGCAGATGAGCAAGAGTAAATTGACTCACCGCCCAACAACAGCAAATAGAGAATGCCATGGAAGGATAGATAGATGAATGCAAGAAATGGCTCACCGCTGTGTGTTTTCTTCTTTCTCTCAGAGATTGTTAACTGCTGTTGCCTTCTGTCTTTTACATTGTTTGCTGGTTTTTCACGTGTTGTCTTCCTAAGCATTCAATGCAGCAAGCGGCAGTCCTGACGCAGAGATGTTGGTGATTCCAATGCCACCACAGAGCTCTTGCAGCAGCTTGAGCTGCTTCTCAGCCTTCTCGCGCTTGAGCGCGGCGGTTTTCTCCTGCACCTTGTCCATCAAATACCGGAATGCGACGACGAACCAGTCGCGCATGTGCTCGCTGTCGGTCTCGATGTCGAGCGTGCGCGTGCATGTCACCAACGAGAAGCAGCGGTTCGACGTGCGCGAGGTTGCAAAGCTGGACGCCAGTGAGCGAGAAAATACCTGGGTGCGGTGCCCCAAGTCGATCGCGACGACCTCGTTCAGCTGAATCGAGTCGCCGCTCCGCCCCTGCCACGAGATCTCGCCAAAGCGGTTGATGAAGATGCGCGTCTTGTGCGGTCGCCCCTTGCGGCCGTGCTTCCACACACTCAGCGTTTCCATACGTTTCATGATGGACAGCTCGACCTGCTGCGCGACACGTTTCTCGTGCTCGCGCGCGAGCTCCACGAGGAACGAGAAGCTCTTGTGCAGCCACTCTCGCTCGGCTGCGCTCTTCGCCTTGATGTCGAACGTCCGCGTCGCCGTGATCAACGACATGGTGCACTTGGCGTCCTGGAGCGCCAGCGTGCCTTTGTGCAGCGCCCGCGTGAGCACTTCGGTCATCGGCCCTGCGCGAATATCGATGATGGACGCGAGCGCAATTGATTTCTTCTTCTTGCTTGTCGTCGCGTGCGACAAGAGCTTAGATGTCCAACGGAAGGACTCGCCGTTCTCGATCACGAGGTGAGTCTGGTGCGGTTTGCCTTTGCGACCGTACTTGAGCACCGCTGTGCCCCCGATGCACTGCATCGCAACGCGGTAGTCCGTCATCTTCTTCTGCATCTGCTGGTCGAGGATATCCTTCTTTCTCCTGCGCGTGTGCACTTCTTGCTGCACGTACGCGCAGATGACCCAGCGCAGCGAGACTGCGTCACTCGAAGAGAGCTGGCGCATCGTGCGCGCGCGCTTCACGATCTGCAAAAAGTACGCCGCCCACTTGGTCGAGCGGATCTCGAACACGTGAAACTGCATCACGCGGTGGATGTGTTTGCGCGCCAGCGAGATGTTCTGCGGCGTGCAGATCGTGGTCACATCCACCGCGAGGTCTCTTGGAAAGGACGCAAGAAAGTCCTGCACCGTACTTTCGTGCATCGATCCAATAAGATCTCGCGGAGAAGTGGATACCGCGCTCTCGCGCCACGGTCCGAGCGAGAACGAAGCGAGCGCGTTCTTCCCAGACGCACTCGAGAAGCGGCCGTAGATGCCACTCACTCGGAGTCCTCCATCTGCTGCGTACTGGCCTTGCTTCTTCTTCAACTTCTTGGTCTTCGACATCGCAGATGGCGGCGTGATCGAGATCGCGAGCTGCATGTTGCCGCGTCCACCTGGCGACTGGCAGAGCCGCACACTCTGGGACGAGAGCTGCATCTTTGGGAGTCTGTTGCTGCTGCTGCTGTTATTGCTGTAGTTTGTCGCGATCGGCGGCGGACGGTACGATGTTCTGGAATTGCCGTGCGGTGGACTCGGATACGTGGTGGTCACTCCTGTAGCACCAGCGTCATTCGAGTTCTTCTTCATGAAGAACGAGCTGCTGCCACCAGACGCCTCAGGCTGGCCAAGCTTCTTCTGCTTGCGCTTGCTGCCAAAGAAGAACTTGTCGAACGAGAACTTGGACTTGGCTGCCGTCACGCCATTGCTGCCGCCAGTCACCGCGTCCATGGCGAACGCGCCGCTCTTGGAGCCCATCCAGCTGCTGCTGCTGCCAGTCGATAAGGAAGAGCTGGAGGAAGAAGACGGCGCTTTGTAGTTTAACACCATCCTGGCAGTCTGTCTACCTGGCCCTGTGCGCGAGCGAGTGAGTGAGTACACGCGCGTGTGCGTGTCTGGGCGTCTTGTCTGCGTGGGTTTCGCACCTGTCGCTTCCGCCGCTTCTTGGAAAATGAACGCAATAAAATAACAGAAAGAAAAGGGAAGCAAGTCGGTGACCTTTATATACTAGTACGGCAGGTCACCGCCTCGATGAAACTATGGAAAGAAAGCGTGTGGAGCAGCATGGGTATTGGGGTATTTCTGTCGTCCACAAAATCCGCATGTATTTGTGTGTGAGCTATTTATCCATCGGTACTATTCGCGAAAGCGTATCCATCCAAGATCCAGGACTAAATTTGTGGGTTGAAGTGCGCGCTATTTCGACTGAACATCTGGGGTGAAAAAGATACCAAGATGGGTGCACCACACAAAGTGGCTGCACGTAACGCAACAAGAGAGAAAAAGAGCCGGTTCAGTTGACTTGGACATTGGATGCAAACGCGACTCTGTTTTTAGAAAATGGATCTCTCTCTGAACTTGCGCATGTAGTGGTGGAGAAAGTAGAAGAAAATCGTATCCTTCATTATTATTTGTGCCTGCCTGAATATATTTTGTTTATTTGTGAGGGCACGCATGGGATCACGCGAATGCGGAATGGGGACAGTCACTGCAAGTGTTCTGCAAATAATATCTGCCAGCCTCACACATGCACATCGATGAGGACGCAAGCTTCGAGATTGAGGAGATAGATTGAATGGGGAAGTGCAGTGTTACTGCTATATATTCGCACTGGTTACTTGTGGTTTAGAAGGAACGCAGCAAGAGCGCCCACCCACCATCACCACCGTCAAGCAATCGCTCACTCACTAGCAGTTGAGCAATCATCCACCCAAACTGAATGGATGAGAGGTAGAGTGTCGACTACCGCAAGCGAAGAACTGCCATTGCCATTGACGGCATGCGCCACGCATTTGATCAATACCGGCACCATATATTATATATCAATTACACCCCCTTGATGTAAAGAAGGAAAATGAACTTGGAAAGTGACGACGCCTGAGCGCCACAACCAACGGAGAACAACAACCGTATGTGTGCATATTTATTTGGTGATCGGCGCTTCCACGCGTGGCTCAGGTGCTCACAGAAAGTGAGAGAGTGGCCTGTACGAGTTGATAGATTTCACGTGCAATTGACGGCGATCTGGTGCTGACGAGCATCCTGTCCTTTGAGCCTAACGAAGGCTTTCAGTAGTACATACGACTCGTTTGACAGAATCAGAAAAGGGCACAACTCAGATCAGAGCCATTCATTTGGGTGTCCACGCCCAAGACCACCCGCCCGAACGGGTTTGGACTGGGTGCGGACCAACAATTCATCACTGGGTCGTCGTGGGCGGACACTGGCCAGACAATCCACAAAATTAACTGAAAAGCGCGAAGTTGTTAGTTCATGGTAGTGCTTTGAATTGAGTGGTAAACCTATATGGGTGAGAATGGGTGGAAGGAGTGTAAACGGAATTGATTGACGACAAAAGTTCTTCCGGAAAGCTACAGTATGAGGCTCACGAATGGCTACATTGTCACTCAAAAACGAGGCGAGTTCCCGCGTGCGTCACCTCTTGCGCGTCGCCTGCGCTTTCTTGCTATTTGTCCCATTTGCTGTCGTCGCTGCTGTCACGCCCAGCTCCATATCCCGCTCTTGCTGCTGGTGCGGCGAAATTGTGTCGTGCACGGGTGCAGTAGCTCGGATCGGCGTCAGCGTTGTCCCCGACAGAGTGGTGGACTGACTGGCACCAACTCCAATATTTTCTCCAATCCTGTTCCGGCCAAAGTGGCGCAGCGTCTGCTTGTCCTGGTTTTCTGGCGCGTGGTAGACGCGCCACAGACAGTACGAGAAGATCAGCACCAGGAACACGACCAGGAAGATGAACACACCCACGCCGACCGGCGTGTGGAAGAGCCAGTGAACAACCTCGCGCAGGAACGACTTCTTGGTCAGCAGGTTGCCGCTCACCATGTCGTCCGGAAGCTCGTACACCTCTGCGACGAGCTGGAAAGTACCGGCTGCCTCGGAACTCGTGCTGCTACTACTACTGCTACTACTGGTTGATGAGCTCGTGAGAAGACGCAGAGCGTGCTGGGAGTGCAGCATCTGGAGCTTTTGTTCCAGTCTCCTCCTGCTGTTATCGGAAGGCGCTGTGATCGCAGACACGCCCACCAGCTCGGACGTTGGGTAGTCCGAGTACACCACGACCCAGAACTGTCCCGTGAACGACGCGTTCGGCAGCGAGAGCACCTGGGAACTGCTCCCAGCAGACTCGTTCGCGATCGAAATGTGGGAAAAGTCGTAGATCGAGCGCGGCAGCACCTCGCTCACGTACACACTCGGGATCACACCACCACTGGTGGCACTGACACTGCTACTGCTGTCGGTGGTCTTCACTTGGAGCCGCAGTCCCGAGTTCTCGCGGAGACTCTCGGGCACGCGGAACATCTTGATCTCGCCGCGCGACAGCGAGAAAGTGGACGAACACACAGAGCAGAGCAGCGAGATGTTGCTGATCGCACTCCACAACTGCGGAAGCGCAAACGACTTGGGTGAGTTGCAGCGCATACCTGACCAACCGATGGAGCACTGGCAGGACGGAACCGCACCACTGCTGCTGCTGGAGCCAGCAACGAGAACACACTTCCCATTGCCGTTGCAGTTGACCGCGTCTCCAGTAGAACCACAGGCCTGCAGTGGGTAGATCGCGGTCGTGGACCCAAACAGCCGGACCTCGAGGCGATACCGGAGCGTGCTGCCCGAGTACTGGCGATTGTACACCGCGACTTTGTAGCAATCCTTGAGGTTCGACGCGTACGAGCACGCTGTTTCAACCGGGATTGCCACGATTTGCTGCGCTGCGTGCGTTGCGATGGCGGCAAAGTCCTGTTGGCTCTCCGAGTACAGCGTTGGGAACCCGTCGTCGTTGGGTCCTCGCACAAGCAGCAGCGGGAGCACGGGGGTCGCAGTGTCCAGGTCGTTCTCGATAAGCAGCTTGATTTGAATCAGCTTTGCGTCCACGTCGCTCACTTCAAACGAATAGTAGCTCCAGTCGCCAATCTCGAGGATGCCGGTGTTCTCCATCGAGAACGCGAGGTACGAAAGTGGTGTCGCGTTGCTGCCGCTGGTTGCCTTGATTGCAGTGCTTGGGGACAGACTCACCCGCGCCGCTTTCAGACCGCAGTATTTGCCCCCAAAGCCGGTCGGACAGGTGCACACTTGGCTCGATTTGGCGTTGCACTGACCGCCATTATCGCACACGCCGTAGCTGTAGCCGTCGCTCAAGCCTCCATTGGAGCTGCTGGGTGTGGAGCAGTCGGCCGTGGCGTTCACCGACAGCGTGTACGCGAGGTTGGCTCTGGCGTAGGCGCTGTTGAAGACCCCGATGTAGTACAACCCGGAGCTCAGCGTGGACGTCGCGCGGCTGAGGAAGATCTTTCTCGTCATGGACCCCGCCGTCCATCCGTCGTTGTCCATAAACTGGAGGTACGACGACGATGAAGACGACGATGCTGAGCTTGGAGAGAAAACTGATGGGAGTTTCTCCTTACGAATGAAAAGCATCGCGTCGGTCTCCGTGGACGTCACTTCGAGATTCGCGACGAGGATTTCCCACTCGTCCTTCACTTGGATCGTGTACAGAGCCCACGCGTTTACCGAGAGCTGGAGGTCCAAGAGCGTCGCAGAGACTGTGAACGGCTCCGTGTAGTGCTCGATGTACGCGATGGATGGCACGAGCTCCTTGCAAAGCGCCTGAGTGGGGCTTGGTCTTTTAAATGAGAACGCTTCATCGCAGACACACGTCGGAACATCTTTGCCGTCCGCCTTTGTAACCACCTGACAGACGCCGTTCCCATAACACTCGGAAGTGTTTCGCAGGGGTCTGGACGCTGTGATTGCGGATGAGACGCTATCAGAGAGCCCTGTAGTGACAGACGTGGCGACGGGGCCATCCGAGTCCCCTGTTGAATCTGCAGCGCTAGTGACAGCATCCGACTCGCCGCAGGTGCCCAGATCCTGGCAGTCGGGTCCGCATTTCGGCACACTGCAGTCATCCCCACTCCAGTACCGATCGCAGGTGCATACGCCGGCATAGTTCTGTGGACAAATACGAAGGTAAAATTTTTTGATCAGTGTGAGATGTGGAAATCACAAAGTCCGTTTCATGCACACACACACATGCACTTCAGAGTCACTTACAATGCCACAAGCGCCATGGTTGGAGCATGCCACGCCCTTGCACTTGTCAGTCTCGATCTTGAGCGTGTACGATCCGCCTTTGTACCCGAGCACCGATAGATAGAAGTACCCCGGAGTCTCCAGCAAGTAGGACGAAGTCGCGCGAGGGCAGTAGCGAAACGTGTCGTTGAGGCCTCTGGGAAACACGCCGAGGCTGCCGCACAAGTTGATCTCATCCCGCGTGCCCACACTGAGGTCGCTCTTGAAAAGCTCGCTCTTGGAGCTCAACGACGTTGGGTACTCGTCGTCAAACGACCCGTAGAGGTCGACGTCAACCCCATCTGTAGTTACGTGCTCGAGAATGAACGTCACGTCGTACGAACTTGATGCGAGGTTAATCTTGTAGAACTTGTACTCCTTGTTTGTGACGATGTCAGTCACTGGACCGCCCTCCTCGGTCAGCTCAACGACCACCGGGGCCGTTTGTGATGCGCAGTTGACACCGGAATAACCCTTCGCACACGAGCACGCCCCAGTTGTACAGTCGCATAAGCCGTTCGCACCACAGCTGGTGTCAGTGCAGCCTGGTACGCACTCGCACGCTTTCCCACTGTATCCATTTTGACACGTGCAGGTTCCGTAGGCTCGGTTGCAGGTACCCTGACCCGAACATTCGGTGTCGTTCTTGCCCATGACAATGGGGCAAACCAGATCCACGCAGGAGATACCAGTGTATGCACCCGTGCACTTGCACGAACCGGTGGTGTAGTCACAAGTGCCGTGTGCGTCGCCACCACATTCCTGATCACTGGCTTTCGGGCACGCGATGCCAGAGCAATCACTGCCGACATACCCAGGATTGCACTGACACGTCCCATCGGACAGGAGCACGCCAGAGCCGGAGCACTTGTCCTGGAGCATCTGACAGAGTCGAGTCCCCACTGGACAGACAAGCTTACCTCGGTAGCCACTTACTGTGACCTCCCCGCCTTCCAGTGGACACTCAACGTCTTTGCCACCAATAGAGAGCTTGAGGCTCGTCGAGGAGCAACCAGTGATTCGGTAGCAAGTTGATCGAGTCGTCGCGGTGTCGCTCGATCGCTTGCTCAAACTCGACATAAAGCACTTACTGGACAACCCCACTTCCTCCATATAGTTGTCTGTATCCGCATACGTCGCAACGCGACCAATGCCACGGCAATCCCCGTTGCTGTAGGCGCGATAGAACGGGCAGTAGTCTGCATACGCATCCCGGCCACCGAACGTCGGGTCCTGGAAATACTGGAACCCCGCTGGGATGCTCGAGCTGTACTTTGCCACGTTGCAGTACCCTTTCGAGTTGTAATCAGAAGTGCACGCCAGCTGCGAGGCGTCTTTGCAGGCGTATCGGTCGTTCCACTCAGAGCAGATCGACTGTGCGACACCGCAGCCCTCCATGTACCCCCAGGGAAGAATCTGCGCTCCTTTATAGCTGACCTGGTACCACCCGCTGTCTTCGAACAGCGCGAGAGTGAACACCGAGTACACGGGGTCGTACGAGCTCGTGGCGCTCATGTACTCATTCATGACCACGCGCTTTTCCCAGTGCGAGCTGAAGTCAGCGCTGCCTTTGTCGCCGTTCTCAAGCTCTAGACCAGCGTCCACCCAGTTGAAGCAGTTGAAGTGCTGCTTCACTTGCTTCACGACGTTCGGTGTGATGATCTTGCTCACCGTGATCCCGCCACGACCGTTTACTTGCGAGACGACGTTGCTGTACCCCCAGAGCTTGCCATTCAGCGGCTGCCGGAAGTCATAGAACCGGCTCCTCGAAAACACGAGCGCGTGGGTCATTTCGTGAATGCCCGTGCCGATCTGCTCGTCTCGACTCGACGGGGTGCTCGGGTCGAGCTTCCCCGGGCCGAAGTTTGCCTGCCCGGAAATTGGTCGACCGTACTGGTCAATGTTGCAGGGCAACGCCCACGCGATCGTCGCACCTGTGGTTGGACGTGCAGTCACGTGGAGCACGTAGTCGGCGTTTGCAACGCCATCAGTGCGATACGATTGCGGAATCGAGCTCGAGCAGCAAGCCCACGTCGATCCGGACGAGCAAGTGATACCCCCGAT
The DNA here is from genome assembly GCA_038050575.1 of Globisporangium mamillatum. Lineage (NCBI taxonomy): Eukaryota > Oomycota > Peronosporomycetes > Pythiales > Pythiaceae > Globisporangium > Globisporangium mamillatum. The sequence continues at coordinate 51,069 of JALBYZ010000093.1, read as the reverse complement.
GATCAGGTTCCCGATGACGCGCTGCACGGAAAGCGTGTTCTCAAAGTAATCCTTGATGCCTTTCAGCAGCACCGACACGATGAAATCTTTCTTCACAGGTGTGAGCACGTCGTCCTTGGTGCAACTGTACGACTGGTCATCGACATTCACGATGTCGCCTTCGTTCACGCACATGAAGCCATCATCACTGCGTATTATAATACAAAACAAGGAGCGACGCACACAGAGATCGTCAGATTCAGTTGCATTTGTGTGTTTGGGATATCTGTTGATTCAACTCACCTGCTCAGCTTGGACAGGTCAAACGCGATTCGGATCGGCAGGAATGCGCTTGCTGACTCCTCGGTGCTCTGAAGAGATCGCTTGAACCTCGTTGCAGACAGTCCGAGGGTGTCGAGAAACCCTTCCACGATCCAGTTTTGCTGTTGGGTTTGTGAACCTGGCGGCGCATGCAGCTGCTGCGGGTTGACGATAGAGTCTCGATCGACCGTCGCTTCGAACTCGTCGACTTTCTCTTCGTGAATGCAGTGGTGGTGCATGCTTTTCTTCCGCTCAGTGTCGACTGATGCTATAGACACCGATGATGCTGATGCATGTGCGTGAACGAAAGCGCTCTGGATGAGTAGAGCGAGTATGAACAGGACATACAGAAGAACGGACTGGAACGGAAGACAACTCCGGCGGCGTTTGTATCCTCGCCGTCGTGGCGGTCGGTGAAGGTTTCCTAGAAGCCCCAGCATTGCCAAAGCAATCGTGCCTGCACTCCGAGGGAGGTCGCGCTTGAGCTAGAGCGGATGTGAATGACGCGGCCAAGCAGATACACAAGCAGCTCTCCAACTTGCACTCTGAGAGGTCATACTTCTAGGCGAGGCGCCATTTTGTGATCCATTTGATCGAAGTGAAACGCCGCCGCTGCCACGGACCTCGAAGAGACGCGATGGACGTGATCCGCACTGGAAGAGCAATGGAGTTCTTCTCAATCTGCTCTCAGATGGTTTCACGAGAGAGAGAGAGGGCAGGGAGCACAAAGAACACTTGGCTGAGGGGTCGGCCGTTTGGGTCAGTCACTCGAACTGAAAGGCGAAGCAACAGATAGATAGAGTGAGACAAACAAATAGATTCAGTCATGGATGAAATCGTTACAACGACTGAATACAGTGCATACTCTGGGGGAACTCTCTCGTACCTGATACATGGATACGCTGGCCACTTTGCGTCGTGTTCGATTCTTCGAGCGTTGGACTCTTTGCGCTTGAACCTGTGGGCAAAGGAACACTTGTGCGTGAGCACAATATGGAGATCGTCGCTCGCAGTCGGCGGCATCCATGCAACTATACACTCTATTACATCATGCACACTTTCACACGAAGTACAATGCATGGCGCCTGCATCTACATAATGTTGATGCTGACGCTGTCATCCACCCAGCGGATGCAGTTGCCCTCTGCGTCCCCTGAGAGCAGCTGCCGCTGGTCTGTGCCGAGCGTCAGCGCTGTCACGCCCACGCGATGGTCCAGAAGCAGCTTCATGATGAAAAGCTGGCAGGACGAAACCGCTTTCACGATCCGCGTCTGGCCGTCCGGACAAAGCTCATCACCGATCCGAACCGCTGTGCGCGCGCCGCCCGCTCTCGAATTGTTGCTGGAGACCTGCTGTGAGGGTGACAACGTCGAGTTTGCTTGCTCATTTTCCGTTCGCGCTTGCTTTTCTCTTCCAATATCGGACGGATACGAGATCCCCCAGAGTGCTATCGTGCCATTCGAGTGGCCTGTGACGGCGACGACTCCATTTTGCCACATATCGCAGCGCGTTGATATTGCTGATGTCTGTGGAATGCAAGCGATAATAGGGAGAACTATCAATGATGGAGTAGGTAGAAGATAGATGCGCAACTGGCCACTTACAATTGCGCTCAGTCCACACGACAGCGTGTTCGTGGCCGCCAGCAAGTCGCCGTTGATACTCCAGATGCGCACTTCCGTGGTTGTCAACGTCAGCACATTCCCGTTTGCGCTGTTAATGCCAACTTTCGTCACAGGCGTGTTGTGTCCGACCAGCTCTCGAAGGAACGCCCGCGTCCGCAGATCCCACAGAATCACGCAGCAATCGGTCGAGCCGCTTGCAATGAGATTGAACTCCTGCGTTACACGCAAATTTGAAATAATAAGCGAATGACTACAAGATCACAAACCCTGATACATACTAGAGTTTGTGTTACGTACCTTGTTGATCGCGACACTCACAACTGCGTCTTCGTGGCCCACGAGCTTTGCGAACTGCTTGAAAATCCGCTGGCCGCTCACTTTCAGGCATTCAAGGATATTCACAACGCCATCTTCACCTCCAGTCACGAGCAGCAGCCCGTCATCTGAGAACGCCGCGCAGTTGACGCTGCAGTAGTGCGCGCCTTCGATGACGCCGATCACTTTGTTCACTTCGCGGTACCGCGCCGAGCTCTGGTGCACACGGAACTTGATCGTCCCGTCCGCGTTCCCCCAGTCAGCATATTTCGTGAAACGCGGCGGTACAAAGCTGCACTTGGCGCCGCGACACTGGAATTTATCATTCACGAGCTTCAGATCTCCAATCGCATCGTCCAGCACTTTTGTTGTCAACGCTTTCTTCAGAAAGACATAGTCCTTGCCAATCGCCATGAGCGCGGGAGCCAACGGCGTGTGCCATTTTACGTACGCTTCGATAGAACTGAGTGTGTTGCCTTCGTACTGGTGGCCGACTGCTGAAGACACCGACGACGGTGATAACAACGCTGGAACTTTCCGCTGCGGGTGCGGACTCGAGAAAATGCGCGACGGCGTCTGCCCAAAGTTCTCGATCTGCGAAAGCATCGCGCTGCGCATTACAGGATCGTCGATTTGGTCAATATCCACTGTGCCCTCGTAGGTCACGTGCATGAATACGTTTTGCGCGTCGAGCGCAGCTTGACCGGTTTGCTTGACGCCAAAGATCAGATCAATCCAGTGGTGCAAATTCTCTGACACATATTTCGACTCGAGCGCACGCCGATGGATGCGAATGAACTCGCGCGGGTCACCCTGAGCCCACGGCGGAAGCCGTACTTGCGATACAACTTCGCCACTTTGCGTCGTCCCAAAGTCGTAGTTGTTGGAGTTGAACAAGAACTCAGGCAAAAAGAAGAACTCGGGAATGAGCTCGCGCACGTCCTGCAAGTTGTCTGTTGATGCGGATTTCCACGATGACGGGATGTTGCAGAACAGGCGATCAGCATGGTCAAAGTAGCCGCCTTGCAACTCCAGCGCAAGTTTCGTGAATGGCTCGAGTCGAATGAGGTAGTTGACCACGTACGCAGAGCACGAGTAGTGCGTTCCGTAGTGGAACGCAGGAGAGTCGAGTGGACCCGGTCCGACCTCGCTCATCGCACTGTAGCGCTCGCGGAACTGGGCCGCTCGGTGTTCTCCAAGAGCGCCCATCGGCTTGGACAAGTCTCGGAACGTCATCTTGTCGTCGAGATCCAGGAACCCACTTGTGTAGTCCGCGACGATCCAGGGAAACACTGGGTACTGGGTAATGTCGTTGAAACTTCGACCAGCCAAGGTGTTCAAGTGCATGAGGTATTCAAAGTTGGAGATCACACCTCGCAGCCAGCGCTTCGTGAGTGCTTGACGAATCCGCTTGACAGATAATGATAACGCACTCGATCGAAGCAGCGGGTTCCAGAAAATGCTGTTGACAATCGGCATCTGGAAGATCAGCTTGATGATCTCTTCACGCTCTGCTTGGGACTCAAATTGCAAGAAGAATGTTGATCCGAACGTGTCGAAGAACTCGATCCCCACAGGTCGAAGCTGATACTTGATGCGAGAGAATTGCTTCACGTTCACGTACTTGATGCTCCAGCGCTTGGATGCGCTCTGGGTGGACGCGGAGCTTGCTTCGTTTACTGAGGATACAACTTGGTCTGGGGCTGGAAGCAGAGGAACGACTGTAAAAAGCTGGTTGCTTGAGCTTTTGGAATGCGAGAACTGACTACTCAGGTCTGCGAGCGTATTGCGAATGAGATTTTTCGCTTTCTTTTTTCCTGATGAGCTTCCCCCACCAAGTTTCTCTGCGCTCGGTTTTCCTGGAGAAATGGGGCTGTTGCCTTGTCCGCCTCCAGAAGCTGTCGCAGATGGGCTCAGCGGGTTTGCAAAGTTTCCTCCTCCGCCATTGACAAGCTCGGGTTCGCCCACGTGATAGAGCTTCTCGTATCCTCCGATAAAATACAGCGAGTGGCGGCAAATGACGAAGATGCCTTCGATTTTCGCCATCCCAGCAATGTAAATTGCATTGTAGCATCGAAGCGGAGGATAGTCGTCTCGCTGGAGGAACCGAGCCACGCCGCCATACACATAGTCGTACGAGCTGTCGAAAATCTTGCTGTCGCCACTTTCAGACTCGATTTTCTCAGACGCTGAAGGCGAAAGGCTTGAGGCTTCGTCTTCTTCTCCTGTCTTCCCGTTCGCCACACCTTTTCGAGCAAGTAACCCACTTAGACTTCGAGACTTCTTCTCTTGCGACTCTTTCGATCTGGTTCGCAGATTGTTTCCACCGTCACCATCCTCGTCGCCATCATTTCTGTCGAGCATGTCTTCATCCGAGTCTTCCCCACCATCTCCCAGCTTGGTTCCAATAGGAACAACAGATAAATCCTCGTCATCGTCTTCTTCATCAGACTCAAGAATCGCTCGAGTCGTTGCCGTGGTAGGACCGAGAATCTTCGCAACTGGTTCGATAGGCAACGGTGCCGAGATGACAGTGGGTATAGTCGCTTGCATCAACTCCGAGTCTGCAACATCGAAAATTGTCGAAGGAATCGAACTCTCAAGCGGATTCTCTTCCGCTGCTGCTATCAGGCGCTCAATCTCAGCGATTGTAGCTTCGGACACTGACACTCCAGCGACTTGCTCTGACGGATTGATGATGTACAAATTGAGCAAGCCGCGAGCAAGTGCTGCAGGCTGGAATTGGCTCTTGTCTAGAGGGATGTCATCTGAAAACGTATCACATCACGAAAAGTCGTTGTTAGTTTCACGCTTCAAATCGAAAGTCAGCACGTGAGCACATAGTCCTACCTGCAACAAACGTTTCTCTTGTTCTCTCAAACGCTGAGCGACTTGAAATACCAGCCAGCACTCCAAAAGCATCGAATGCCTGCGGGTCGTCGTCATCTGGGCACGTACTCAGCTTGAACATAAACTCGCGGAACACTTCAACTGCTTCATGGAACTCTCTGCTTCTGCGGAATGGATCATTGTTGCCACCGTCTCCTGGAGTTTGGTTTCTATCAGCACTTGCACCATGTGGCAAGAGCTCGCTGCCAGACGTAATCGAGGTCATATCTTGCCCTGCTGGACCTCCAGATTCTTCTTCTTTCTTTACGCCAGCGTCCCAGCTTTCATAGCTCCGTACCAGGCGAAGACGCATACGCTGTGGACCCTCTGTGTAGTCCAGACAATGCTTGAATGTGTTCTGCTGGAAAATACTACGCTCCAGATAAAACGACTTGGGCCCCGTGCTCGTGGTCACACCAGCGGAAGAAAAACTGTCTCCTGCATTCTGCAGTCGCTGATTAGTATCAGAAAACACTTGCCACCCTTCGATCTGCCATACTGATCGGGTGTGTAGAAGCTGCAAAAGTGTTTCTCTCCATCGCGCTTGAGAATCAATCATCGCATCGACCGAGCTCTCGCGCAGGTTACTTAGCTTGAACATCGTTTTGCGAGCAGCGGTTTTGTATCCTCCAGCAGCATCACTCTCCTCGCTACTAGCAGAGCTCGTGCCGATTGATCTGCCTCCATTCTCCGCGTCAAAGTAAGCAGCAAAGTCGACATTGATCGCGAGATCCGTCTGCGAAAGCAATCGTGTGGTAGAGTTGTTGGAGTTCACCTTGCGCACACACAAGCATGACAGCAGCACCTCAATCAGGTGCTGGTAAATTGGCTCAGTTCGTACAAGAATGAGGTCTTTCAGGAGATCGTAGTTCTCAGTCAGCCAGAGGTGAAACTGGAGCCAACTTTCACGACTGCTGACTGCCGTGTCGCCTCCACTTATTGCCCCAGGTGCGAGGCTTGAGGAGCTCTCCATTCTCGGAGGAAGCACGTGCATTAAGCGCTCAAAGCCGCCGTGGAACACGTCAATCGCTTCCTTTTTGTTGGTGGTAATGTTCTGCAGCAGCGAGACACGCGGCTCGACGATCAACAGCTCCTTCAAGACACCCATTCGCTGCTGAATCAGGAACTGCCAGGTCAAAATGGACGCGTGCCGCACGCTCTCCGAGTCGTCGACCAACATTCGGAAGAGCTCCGCAGCGAAAGAAAGGATGAAGCTGCGGTCCGATTCCGAGCCAATCCCGAATTCCTTGTGCGCATTCGCGCTTAGACTGCGCATCCGATTCAAACGCCCAGAGAATCCTCCTTGGTTGGGCGGCATGCTGCTGCTTGAACTGCCAATGGTGCCAACCCCAGTGTCATTATTTGCGTGATGATTTGAAAACGTACCACAGACGATCACGCTTGAGCATTTTGTCTGCTGCACCAGGAGATGCTTGGAGCTTATGAGACAGTCCAGCAGTCGTTGCGGAGGTGGAGTGCCGTGGTGGAAACCATTCAGCTCATTCAGCAACACCGTCTGCGCGCAGTACACGAGGCAGCCGTAGACGAATTGCTGGTCTTCGGCGCCAATGAGGTGGGTGATATGAGGCTCTGCGCACATTCGGATGGAACTCAAAAAGAAAAACAGCACATCTGTTCCAAAGCAGCTTGAACTTCCTGGATGACCACCGGTGCCATTGCTGCTCTCTATCCGTGATTGGTCTGCGTTGTTTTCTCGTGAAGCATCTGCTAAGCCCCCTTCACTGCCGTTCACGACACCTTGATGCTTGCTTTCGTCGACCAAGTACTTCGATAGGGCGACTCCCAGTGTGCATATGTTCCGTAGCACCAAGAACGAGCAGTTCTCGGACAGCGCTTTTGTGCTTTTCACGATATGGACCAGGAGCGCAAGCCAGCACTTTTGACCATCAGCGAGCGAGAATGTCGTTGCCGACCGTGCCTGCCGAACAATGCCATCGTCCAGGCATTCCAAGAAGTACATCATGAACGACGCGAATTCGTCTTTCTCAAACAAACTTCGACTCATCATGGTCTTCAGCAAGTCGAAACACGCAACCGCGAGCTCACACTCGAAAGACTTTGATGATCTTCCAGAAATCAGGCAGCCCAGAAAATCCCCCAGAGTGAATGCTGCTGAGTCGGAGGTGGCACTGAGATGCTCTTGGCTTTGCTGACTGGTGTCTCCTTCGGCTGAGGACGCTTCTTGGGGTTTGAAAAGCACGCACTGCACTATGACCCGGAAGACAATGCTGCTTGAGTTGCACATGGTCGTGAAAAACGACTCGTTGGCCTCAGTTTGGAACGAGAGCTGCGAAAACACGACCACATTGATCGTCTTCGCTGGTTCAGTCTGCGCCTCACAATTTCGCAATAGCAGACACCCAAGAAGCTCCCATACTTGATCCACACAGTGTTTCTCCAGAGATGTAAATGCGCACGGCGTCGGTAGTGCGAACTGCTGCAGGCGAGTATTTGCGCTTGTCACCGGATCGTAGTACTTGGTGTCTTTGATCGAAATGTTGGAGACATACGCTAGGATCGGGATGTAAACATTCGAGTCTGTGCTGTAGCCTTGCAGCGAGCGCTTGAACTTTTGGAGCAGTGCAGACGAGCTCTGGAAAACGTATTGCGCAAACACTGGAAAGTCCTGTGCAAGCGAGAGCAGGATTCGAAGCGCAAGAAGAGCTTCGATGGAAGCAAATGGTCCGGAATCCATGCGACTGATAATCTCGAGCAAGATGTTTTCGAAGCCATCTACTTGAAGAGCAGCAAAGAGTGACGTTGTACCACCAGCAGCGCCAGCGATGGGAGATGTGATACCCCCAGGGCCACCACCACCATTTGCTGCTGCGTCTGTTTGCTTCTCTTTGCGCTTCTTTGCTGGTCCACTGGATGAAGAAGAGCGATAGAGCACAGCATCCACAAGAGTACGCGAAAGCAGTTCACCGAATTCAGAAGTACTCGCTCCAGAAGACGAGGTTGGGGACGAGATTTTCCGTCCAGCATCCGAGTCGCTCTCAATCTCGTGAAGTAGGAACTGAAGCATGACGACGCGAAACGGACTTTCCTTCCGATGCACCGAGTCGCTTGTCATTGAGAGTAGCAGCATATCCGTGACCGAATAGACATCATCCACATGGTTTTCGACATGTAAGTATGCTCTCAACAGCGACAAAAGGCGCTGGAGCAGCTCATTGTAGCCAGCGTACGTGAAGTCTGGGAAGCACCAACGATGCTCGAGAGCTGTCGTTTGCTCAAGAGAGCAATCTTCGTTGCACAACTCGGACACGTACAGCAGGATCCATGAGAGCAAACCTGCTCGTCGCAATTGGCGAACATTGAATAGCGCGTTCGGATTCGCGGGGTCGAGCACATCAAGAAGCGAAAGCACCAGCTGACACTGCAATCTCCACGGAAGCACTCTTCGAAGCTCGCTCGACAAAACGATTTGTGAGAGCGCCGCAAAGTCGACCACCAGCGACAATCTTGACATGTCCATCGAGTACAACTGATCTTCGCTAACAGTATGCACAGTTCTACTGTGAACCAGGAAGTTTCCTGATATTGCAAATCGGACAGCTGATCGCAGCACATTCTCGTCGACCAACTGGATGCGATCCGCCAACATGCTTGTGATGAGCGCGTATCCATTCATTTCGAGGCATTCTGCTAAACAGGAAGGGTTTTGTCGTACTGTGTGCACCAGCAGCTTGAGCAGAATGTTCATTTCCGTGGACCTCCAAGCGTTTTCAAGCAATGGAAACAGCATTTGGGTCACACCTCCGACAGACGGCAGAACTTTTGGTAAATCAAGCGGCCACGACTTCTCCGTCCCTATATACTGAATCTGGGTGTGATGCGAAACTTGATTCTTAGTCTGAATGCTGCATTTCGTATTGAGAGAGAACATGACCAAATCTTCGGCGAGCTTGAAGCTGCTGAGCAGGTGAAGAATCTCGTTCCCAAAGACGCTCATTGCGCAGTCGTACTTGATGAAGCTCTGAAAGGCCTCGGCTCTCTGTTGCTCTTTGCGCGAGTTTCCTGTTGCTGCCGATCCTGTCGGAAACCGAAAGCCGTCCACGTCCTCTTTTTTGTTTGCGACCGAATCAGACAAGTCGTTTGCCGCTGCCACGAGCGCGTTGACACCAAAGCCGCTTGTTTCGTTCCACTGCCGTCGACTGGCCCTACCGAGCTTTGCTAGCTGCAAGCGCTTTGCAGCTCGCACGATGTCGACTCGCCGCTGCGTCGCGCGGTCTAATTGCGAACTGGCGTACGCCTCTGGCCAATCACCTGCTGCGCGATACGCGTTGCCACTAAATTGTCCGCCGAAAGACGGCCCCAGCAAAAACATGCAGATGATCGCATTTGCGCTCAAGACTTCTTCAGTGAACCACGTCGGACCGATACTCCACGGTAGAGCAGGGTATGTTCCGCACACTTGAATGTCTTTGCCCATAAAGGCTTGCATGGAGCCCGTACTTGGAGCCGAGGGGTAGCTCAGTTTCTTTGTCGTCACCTCGGAGCCATCGATGTAGAGCGTCAAGAGCGAGCTACCGACCACTGCTTTGCGGTGAGTAAATGCAAGATGATGCCAGTGTGAGCCTTCTTCTTTCCCGTCATGTGATGCGGCACTGCCCTTCTCTGATGATGATGTGTCGCCACTGCGAGCAGAGGTTGGCGGCGGAGCATAAGCAGCGCGAAGCAAATTCATATCGATGTTCTTGAAAGTCGCGGAGTTTCGCTTCGAATTTGGATTCATGTTTGGCCCAGAGCTCACAGAGCCAGTATCAATTCGCAAACATCCTGTTGACTGCTCGAAGTATATCCGAACAAAACACCCCGCCGATTCGATTGAGTACATCGACAGGAGGCACACGAACCCTTCCAATCCACTCTTGACGTCAGATTCGGACCCAACTGTTGGCTTGGCGGAAACAAACAGAAGCTCATCGTCTGAGGACGCGTCCGCGAGTGCACCTCGGTTTCGCACTGTCACATTGCTGATGCTTTCAGACTGCTGCATCGCTTTCAGCCACATTTCAATGTCGCCAGCTGCCCGGCATTTCGCTAGAAATCGCTGTTCATGTGACCAGAAGTAGAAGTCCAAGTCTCCATTGCACGCGACAGCTGTTACGTCGAGGGTCTTGATCGGGCTCTCATTGCGGATCGCCATGTCACTGTTCGGGAAGAACGTCAAAGTCGGACCGACAAGCACACAGTAGCACTCGCCAATGTCAGCGTCGTCTCCGTCCAATGCTATCGTGATGTGTCCTTCACACAGAGCCACACTGACTGTGTTTCCCTCTGGTACAGATGACGATTTCGACTCGACTGGATTTTTGCTTGATGATTTGGGTGGCACTGACTGATTTGCACTTGGCGATACGTCGGGAGGGAAGCGTACCCAGCAGGCAAACGAATATCCTGACGACGGCGGCCACAGTCGATCCAGCGTGTTCACGACATGAACATACCCTGATGCCATGCGTGTTTTCACATGAGTACCTACCATTACTTGTGGAACACGAGAGCCCTTGAACGCTTGCTTCAATAGAAACAAGCCGATTTCTTCCTTCTCTTCGAGAGCGCTCGACTGCGATGAGTCAGTTCCAATCCGAATGCTTGGATGGTACTGGTTCCCGAGCAAGAGCGGCATTCCCTTTGCTACAACGCGTAAAAATTCTCGCAGTTGGGATGTCGGTAGTTCTTCTCTTGAAAGAACCATGATCAAGCTGGTCAGCGGTGCTTTTAGGGGAGTCTCTTGAGCATAAAGCCGAACGATCGCTGGATCGGCGAGCCACCTGAACGCTCCTGCGTGGACAAGCAAAGCCGCTTGTTTCTTTCTTGAAAACGAGAACTCGTCATTTGACGTCAGCTTCAGGGTCAGTCGATTCAGCGACGCCACTGCTGTATCCATTTCGAGCCTCGGAAGCAGGGAGAATAGCGTGTGCGCTGCGTCAGCATTGCGGATTTTGTTTCGAGGCGGTGACGCCCCAGTAATGAGCTCGAAGACGCGGTTTAGCACGCTCAGCAGGTTGTCAGTCTTGAGAACACCAGAATTCACCAGACACGTTGCAATCGCCGAGTAGCCCACCTCTGTTTTGAAATACTCTCGATTGGACTCGTCTCCACTCACTGGATCCAGGATTTCACTCATGATTTCCAAGATCGAGTCCATAATGAGAAACTGTTTGCCGTCCTTGTCTTCTTCCAGATTGTCGACAGATGATAGAATCGCGATCAAGGTTTCGTGACCCTGGCAAGATTTCCACGGCCCCCATACGAATTCTTTGGCCTTCAAAACTTGCTTCAAAATGTTCAGCAGCAGACACTGACGCGAAACCGAGCCGCGAAACGCTTGCAACAATTCCAGCATTTTACTCAAGTCGGACTCGACTCCAGACTGCAGCAGATTAAATTCCTCTTTCGAATCGAACACCGAGTCTTTCTCCTCCATTGTTTTGGCTTTACTCGGAGTTCCACTGGTCTTGAAGTTGGAAAGCTCGATAAACACACAAAATACCGAGAGCGTGCTGAAGCATCCTCGCAACTCTTGCGGCCTTGGTATCTCCTCGATCAAATCATAGCTTGCCAGGGCTTCTGCTATTGTGTACAGCGACTGGTGGACTTGTAGCTCTCGAAACTCGATGCATAGATGCCAGTTATCTCTGAGCATAATAGCCGTAAGTGCGCTCCATATGCTCAGGTTAAAGTTTATCTGCGACAGGTATTCGCGCCTGAGATGTTCGTCTCCACCGGTAAGCGCCGCCAAGGAATTCGCGACTTTCACAAAGAAAGTGTAGATTCCACGCTCGAGTAGCCCAAAGCCGTTCAGCTCTTCTCTGTATGCCAATAGATTCGAGTTCTGCAAAATCTTCACAATGCAGCCGCATAGCAGCAGCGACAGCGAGTAGTTGGTGCATTTCGATGAATCTGCCGCGAGGTCGTTGGTCGTCTCGCACCCATTTCCCGTATGTTCACTTTCGTCCTTCTCGGGTAAAGCTCCAGCAATGTCGCAACTCCTATCTGCGATGAGGTCTGCACGCTCTCGACGCGGAATCTCGAGTAAACTTGCAGTCTCGGATGTTGTGTATTCGACGAACAAACTGCACAAGATTGACAGCAACTCCGTCGGTAGCGGGTTCTCAGGCTTTGCAGCAGCACACACGTATTCAACAATTCGAAGCACAATCACCTTTGCATCGTAGAATGTAATCCAAGGTAGCTTCGTCAGTATCAGCGCGAGGGTCTGGGTCTTCGGCTCCAAGCTCAAAAAGTTGTCGTAGTCGCTCGTGTACACGTGCAAAATCGTGGTCAAAAGCTGCAAAATCAACTGCTCATCACGCACTTTCATCGCGTCGCTGAGCTGTCCGTCCGTGAGAATCTCGAGTTCGCTGATGCTTTTTATCAGCAAGTCGCGCATCGCGAGGAATGCACCAACGTTTCTTGCACCACAGGTGATGATGGTCGCCATATTTTCGTCCCCTCCACACGCCCCCGAGAAGCCGGTACCCAGAGGTAGCAGCAGAGTGAACAAATAGATGAACGTTGACATGTCGTGCTCCGAGCACGTTTTCAAGAGTCGAACCAGCAGCGCGTATCCACCGGAGGACTGGAATTCGCCCAGGAGAACGAGAGAGTGGCGGCACGTCTTCTGGAGAACGTACACGAGCGACTTGATTCCCACCAGCGCGTCGTACGATTGCAAGCAGAATACTACATCGTTGTCAGGAGGTAGTACTGATGTTTCGTTCATCGTGGTGCTCTGATCAGCCGAGCGCTCGGACATTGAAAGGTCTTCGCCAGTATTCGAATCGTTGTGCTTGCTCAGTCCAAGAGCATCACTAACGGCTGCAGCAGTCGCTGCATGTTCAGATGACACAGACACTTCATCAGACGCACTGCTGCATGTCAGGAACGCTTGCAGAGCTTTCGCTGCATTTTCAGGTGTCGTCACGGTCGCCCTGGTGTTCTTCGAGATCAGCTTGACAGTTTTCGCAATGATGCCGCAATCGTGCAGGTACCACACTAAACCTGCATTGAAGTTCTTGTCCGACACGGCAGCGAGAGCTTGGCTTGACAGATCGCGCAAGAATAGTGCGTTTGGTGGATACTCCTCAGTAGTGAACTGGATGAGGTTGGGAATCTCGCAGCGAAAGATCTCCATCAGTGCAGCATTTGAGGCAATCGCTTGTACGCAGCCCATGAGGAACTCAATCGATCGCTCCATGTCCGACGCCGCGTTTGCCGTTGGGGCGTTCGGTGGATTGTTTGTCGCTTCTGCTTCAGCACATTGGGTGTAGTCCGCAATCATGCGGTCCAGCTCTTCTTTCAGAAGAAACACGCGCACCTTGTCCAAGAAATCCAGCACCAGCGATGGAAACGCGCTTTGCTCGCAGAGCTGTGCGCCTGCCGAGGACGCAAAGTAGTTTCTCAATACGACAGGTGCCGGCTCGCCTAATCAGGAATATAGAGAGGGGGAGGGAGAGGGGGCACCGTTAGAGTGAATTCCCAAGCACAGAAAGGGATACGAATACGATCCAGTACCGTTCTGCTGCAGCTTGTCAGCTGCGAGTGTGATGAAGCCGCTCAGTTGCCCAAGATCGTACTGGAAATCGGCATTCTCTATCATCTTTGTAATCCTGAAGGAGCAGCGCGAAACCCCCCAGGAATGCCACAAGCCAGATTAGCAACACACACACACACACACTCATGCTACACAACAACGCGACATAGCTTACACGACTTTAATCTTTGCGATCGCTTCTCGCATGAGGATATCCAAGTTCTGGTTGAAGACCTATCGACAAAAGTAAAATGTCACGCACAAAGGGCCCACCATACTCCTGTTAGCCAAACTCAACACTCCTTTCACGATTATCGATCGCAGCAAACCTGTAAACAGGCAAGCAACTCACCTTCTCAGGCGTTTGGATCACAGGGAGAGGTGGCGTCGTCGGAGCGCGCGGTGCCGCTGCGCTCGAGAAAAACGACTCCCACGAGCTTCGCGGCCCGGTCTTATAGAATGGCTCCCCCGATGAGCTTGGGGGAGTTGCCGCTCCCGGGCTCTGCGTCCTCTTGGCATTACTGCCGCCGCCGCTGCTGGTGGTGGCTGCGGCAGAGGTCGGCGGGACGCTCTCGCGCTTCTTCTTCGGGGTGCCGCTCTGCTGCTGCTGATGCTGTTGCTCCCGCTGGGTGGCGCTCTGACGGAAGATGCCGCCCAAGATTTTCTTCATGGCGTCGCGTCCTGCTGTCGCCGCATGGAGGATCTCCGCGTTTCCTCTTCTGTTGTTACCTTCTCTTCGCGTGGCAAGCGACGCAATCTCTTTGAATCGCTATCTGCGTTTCCTTTATTTTGTGCGCACTCGTAAAACCCATTGACCATTCACCCGAGTGGGTCAAATGGCTTACAGGATCTTTTATAATCTGGGGCAGTGTTATAATATCGCATACTATTTATACCAGACGATTCCGTTCCGCATTTTGCAAATCGACGCACACTCGAAAGTCCAACAGTTTGCAAAAGTCGAAAACACGAATCACTTGGACAAAGTATACTTCAAATCCCACGTTTCATCATTTTGAAACAATAGCGATTTGCCATAGTATCAGAAAAGAAGCGCCAAAGCGCCCTAGCACATTTAAGTGCATTTAATGTGTAAAAGCAATATGCATCGTTCATGGGTCAATTCTGGGTTGTTGCGTACTCGGACTACCCAACATCCGAGCTGATGGGCGTGTGTCTGCGATCACAGCGCCGTTAGATAGCAAGAGGAAAAAAGGCTCGAGCAAAAACTCCAGGTGATGGATTCCCAACGCGTTTTGCGTCTTTTTACGCGCTCACCAAGAGCAGTAGCGTGAGCTCCGAGGCTGTAAGTACTTCCGAGTCACGAGTTGTCAATATGCACACCAGCAGCACAAGACACCATTCCGCATGAAAGCCACATCTCCACCCTGAAGGCTCTCTCCCCATGGGCATGTGAGAGTCGCAACTCCTACATGCCCATGGAAGAACTGACCAGTAAGCGTAGCTAACAAAAGTTGCTGCTATGAATCAAATCTGTCGATCACGAGGCACCATCTCCTTGAAAGACCCAAAGAGCTCACCAGTCAAGTGCACAAATGGTCGATGGGGCCAGCCGTATACATTACTAGTGGCTGAATGCACGGAGGTCGCAGGAGTTAGCTCTTCGTTCATTTGAGGCGATTGACACTCCTCCTTTCGTCCATTCAGTTGGGGGAACAGTCAAAGGACCGAATCCTTGCGCGTCACACAGCACACACCGTCCATTCACCCAATCATCGAGCACTGGGCAGCCGACGAGTTCTCGAGGTTAGTTACTTGACAAATTTCTCAATACCCAATACATCGCCTTGAGCATTCACGTAGTACCTAGTACCCTAAGTCTCACTCTCTAAGAACAACTAAAGCTAGAGCAAAAGACGATCGAGGTACCCTCCCTCTTTCGCCAGTTCATAGAAGACGCCCTTCGGGTTCTTCACCAAGTTGCGCGGCGAGTCGAACTCCACGACCCGGCCGTCGCTCACTACCATGACGCGGTCCGAGTCCAGCACGGTTGCCAGTCGGTGCGCGATCGTGAGCACCGTGGCATCTTGAAAGTCGCGCGCGATCATACTCTGTAGTTTTTTCTCGGTCGCGTGGTCGATCGACGCGGTGGCCTCGTCCATCACCACGATGCGCGTCTGCGTCAGCAGCGCGCGCGCCAGACAGAGCATCTGACACTCGCCCACGCTGAAGTTCTCGCCGTTCTCGCTTAGTTCGAAGCCAAGCTGGCCCTCCAGTACCGAGATCTGCGTCTTCATTTCCACTTTCTCAAGCGCCGCCCAGATCTGCGCGTCCGCATACTCGTCGAACGGGTCCATGTAGGCGCGCAGCGTGCCTCTGAAGAGCACGGGCGCCTGCGGGATGATCGACAGCTTCGCGCGCAGCGATCGCAGCGGCATGGCCGAGATGTCCTCGCCGGCGATCAGGATGCGGCCAGAGTCCAGCTCGTTGATGCGGAAGAGCGCCATGGCGAGACTCGACTTGCCGGCGCCGGTGCGGCCCACAATGCCGACCTTTTCGTTGCTCTTGATGGCGAGCGAGAGACCCTTGAGCACGGCTGGTGCGCCGTGTTTGTAGCTGAACACGACGTCCTGGAACTGGATCGAGCCGTTCTGGGGCCATTGCGCGGGCGGCTCGACCACCAAAAGCTTCTCGGAGCCCTCCGGAGGGATTCCGGCGTACTCGAGGATCCGCTCGGGCCCGACCATCGTGGTCTCGACCCAGGACCACGAGCGCACGAGGCTCGAGAGACCGCTGTCCACGCTGAGCGCGTACGTGAACGCGAGTCCGACGAACCCCGGCGAGAGGTACGTGCGCAGGTACACCAGCGCGGACACGACAACAATGACAACCCCACAGCCGAGCAGCTGCATGCGCACTTGGAACCACTGGCTCATGGAGATCTCGGCAAACCACACGGCGCTGTGCGTGTCGATGCGCCTGGCGTTCTCTTGCATCATGCGCTCCACGTACTCGCGTCCAAAGGCGCGAATGATTGCCACCCCTGCTTCGGACTCGCTCACGTGGCTGAGGATCGGCGAGGACGTCACGGTCCAGAGACGGACCGTTTCGCGGTAGGCTGCCAGAAAGAACTTGGCCGAGGCCACATAGAGCACAACGAGCGGCAGGATCAGCACGCCCACGAAGTTCACCATATAGACCGCGGTCGCCAGCTGGCATACCGTGAAGAACAGCGTGGCCAGGAAGTCGCCGAACGCGGATGGCAGTCGGAAGTCCACGGAGGAGACATCGCCACCGTAGCGGTTCACGATGCGACCGATCGGGTTCGCGTCAAAGAACCGCAGCGGGGCGTGCAGCAGTGACGACGTCATTGCGTCAAAGAGGCGACGTGAGGCACGAAGTCCCACGAACGCGACGGTGGCTGAGCGAGCGAACACCATGAGTGCGGTGGCGGCTCCCAGGTATGCGTAGACTTTCATGTTGTGCTCAGTGTCATTTTTGCCGTTGCTCACGCTACCGCCCGTCCAGTGGCTGAGCCACAGGTCGCTGCCGATCTGGCAGCCCTGCCACAGGAGCTGCAGAACCAGCAGCAAGACGCACACTTTGGCGCCGCCGAGCGACTGGAAGTACGCCCGGAAGACCTGCTGCGACACGACCCCTTCTCGTCGCTCCTCCTTGTCGACCAGGCGACCCGCGTCTGCCAGCGCCGCCTTGCTCTCCAGGGTCTCAAACTCGTGCCTGTGCGCTTCCTGGACCTCACGAGGCGAGAGCCTAGGCGCGTAGAAGCTGCGAGGCTTGGTGATCTCCCTGCGCTTACCCTTGAGCTCACCGTCCTCCACCAAGATCGTGTAGTTTGCTGCCTGGGAAGCGATGATGTCAGGACTGTGGGTCACCAGCACGACCGTCCTGGTCTCCAGCAGGCCGCAGATGCACTTGGCAAAGATCTCGCTCTGGACGACCGCGTCTACCGCCGCCAGGGGCGAGTCCAGGACCAGCAGCTCCGCGTCTGAGTAGCAGGCTCTCGCGAGGCAGAGCCGCGCTTGTTGACCGCCCGACAGGTTCACGCCCTTGGAGCCAATCTCCGTCGCGTCCCCACCAGGGAACTGAGCCAGATCGGGCACCAGACCGCACGCGTCCAGCACTCTTTGGTACCTCGATGGGTCGAATGGCTTGCCGAACAGGATGTTGTCGCGGATCGTCAGGTTCCGGATCCACGTCTGCTGCGAATAGTACGCGACGTTGTCGCCGCGCACGAAGACGCGGCCAGCGGCCTTGTCCATTTCACCAAGCAGCGCCGAGCAAAGCGACGATTTCCCACTGCCGACAGATCCGTGGACGACGACCAGATCGCCCTTCTTCACCGTTAAGTTGACGTTCGTTAGAAGAGGAGGCGCGTCATGGTGCCAGGCGAAGCTACCACCTTCCACTGCGACCACGACATCCTTAGGGTAGTGCACACTTGGATCATCACCCCGCTCCACATTCAGAGGCTCGTACTCGTCCATCGCGAGGAAAGCCGAGATGCGACCGAGCGACACCTTGGCCTGGATGCACTGCTGGATCACGGACGGCAAGTCGCGGAGCGGGTCACGCAGCGCGTTGAACAGCGCGATCGCAGTAAACACCTTGGCGGCCGTCAGGGTCTCGCCCATCGTGATCGTATAGACGGCAAATGAGACGGTTGAGACGAACAATGGGGACGCCCAGAGCACGAAGATGGAGAGTGCTCCCCAGTACGCGACTCGTGCGACGGCCGAAAGCTCCTGGTCCCGGAGTTTGGCGATCTTGGCGGCGAACTTGGCCTCCCAGGCGTTGAGCTTCACAATCTGGATCGCACCGAACACCTCCTTGATCACTTTCATGCGCGCGTCCTTTCTCGTCATGATGTCTGCGAACGCCTTGCCCGAGTACCTAGCGATCCCAAAGCTGAGCAGCATGGAGACGCCGATCACACCTAGCCCCGCGAACGCGGCGATCCCGAGTACGTCGTAGAGCATGTACACGATGACGCCGATCTGCAGCGGCAGGATCCAGAGGTTGTTGATCTGGAACGCCGCGAAGAGCAGGTTCATGACGTCCGAGTTGTACAGGTTGGAGAGATCCACGGTGGTGGCGCCCTTGTTTGCGCTGCGAGTGTTCTTGCGCATGGCCTTCTCGAAGAGCAGGTTCTTTAGCGACACCGTGAGGCGCAGCGCCACCAGCTCCACGTAGAAGAGCGTCTGCGCCGAGACCACCGCGTTCGCGAGGCGCGACGCGAAGAACGCGCCAAGCCAGATCGTCAGGTCCCGGACGTCAATCTCAGGGGCTGAGAACGCGTCAATAACGTGGCGCAGCACCTGCGGCGCGAACAAGTTGCACGTCGCGGAGAAGAGCGCCGTGAAGCCGCAGAGGAAGAGTGGCAAGCCGTACGTGTGCCACATGGCTCGGGACACCGACTTGTTGTAGCGTTCGTATTGCACGTTGTACTTCTCGAACGCGAGAGCGGTCTGGTTCTCGCCCTCGAGGTCCCAAAGGTCGTCGTACTGGAGCTGGCGCTCGTTGCCCTTGCGCATCAAGGGCGTCGCATACGAGAAGAGCAGGCGCGAGAGAGACGACGCGCTGAGCTTGATCTTGTCCTGGACGCTCGCGGCGGCGGTGGCGTCCTGGGCTAGCGCGCCGTAGCCCTGCTTGCGCGGCGACTGGTGCTCCAGCAGTGAGTCCATGGTGCTTGTTTCCCTTGAGGCGTCCACGTGCACGACAGAAGGCAAGTTGCGCTATGGTTGAGGAGGCATCGGCGGTCATTGGCTCGCTTGCTTGCTCTTGCTGGGATCAGGTTCTCTCCCGCTTTCTCAACCAAATGCGATCAATGCAGAATTCATTCCATCCAGGAGAGTGCTGACTCATCATCCATTCATGATGTACCGAAAGTGATTGTTCGTTGGTTCTTCTCACCACAAAGAACACATCAGGAACAGGCTGACTGGTGAAAGAATTGTTGCACCAGTCCTATCTATCACTTTGACTTCCTTCACACATCAGCGTGAATGGTGATGGTCCCGTGTGGCACGCAGTGGTGGTCACTGATCCATTTTTGAGCGCACCAAAACCTGCAAATATTGCGCTGCTGACGGTACTTCAGCTAATCGTACTTAACGCGATCTCGACAGTGTTCATTTGGACCCTGATTTTCCTCTGTTGTGCTTTTGAGTCAAAAAGCAAAGTGGCGTCTGCTCGCGTTCTCCCAAACAGAAAAGGAGCTGGAACGAGTAGTGACTTCCTAGGAAGAAGGAAGACTATTGTTCTCTGTGTGTGCACCAGCCAGCCAGTCGACCACCATGGACGAGACGGAGGTGGAGACCGTGATCCGCTTGCAGGCCGTGGACGTGCGCGACCTCTTCCCAGACTTCTCGCCCGAGGACGCGGGCTCCCGCGTCTGTCTGCTCTGCGCCACGAAGCTCAAGGACAAAACGCACAACCTCACGCGCCACCTGGAGCGCCACCACGTTGGCGCGCTGCTGCAGCTCATGGAGCAGCGCAACGCTGCGTCACCTTCTGCTGCTGCGGTGAAGACAACGTCTTCACAAGTGATTGGCGCTGTGGGTGCGACCGCCAGCACTGCGAGTGGCGCGTCGAGGACCAGGAAACTTCAACTGCAGCAGCAACCGCAAAAGGAAAAGGAACCAAAAGCGCATACCAAAAGCAGCAAAAGCAGCAAAAGCAGCAAAAGCAGTCAGAAGCAGCGCGGATCAGCAGCAGTAGCAGCGTCGTCTATTGACCCACACGCTGAGCCGAATGAAGATGACGCCAGCATGGAGGGCGACGTTGTGGCGTCAACTGTGATGAAGGCCGATCAGATCGAACACGCCAAGCTCGCGCTCGTGGAATGGTTAACGCGTGAGCAGCTACCTATCAGTTTGGTAGTGAACGACGGATTCCGACGATTCGTGCAGTTGCTGAATGGAAAATTCGATCCCCCCGAGCACGCAGAGCTCCAGAAAGTGCTGGAGAACATGCATCGCCAGTTAGAGAAAGGGAAGAGAACCAGCACGAGCGACCCAGGCGATCCTAATGGTGATGGAGACAGCAAAGACAGCAACAAGAAGAAGCAGCGGCGCGTGGAGCGGAAGATCGTGGTCGAGACAATGGCGCTCGTGGCGACCTCCCGCACCCCCGAAGATGCACCCGTAGTTCGGTATCAGCAACTTCCCTGTGGAGTACTTCAGAGAGGGTTTGCGCAAGTTCGCGTTCATCTGGCGCTTGCGTCGCGTCCGGACGCAATGGCGTGTACAGGGCGAATCACCGGGAGGCATGGCGTCCTTGGACGGTCGTTTGTGGGGATCGTCGAACGCGTGAACCCAGCCGCCGCAGCAGCACATGGACACGCCGGCTCCCATATCAAGGAGCAACAGCGCGTGGCTCTTGCATTGTCGCGCTTGTCCTGCGACGCGTGCACTTTGAAGAGCGAGCAGTCATTACTGAGCTGTACACACTCGCAGTATTTGGGCGTGAGCTCGTCTCGCGGCGCTCTCAGCGAGTATATTGTAATTCCCGAGGCGAACCTCCACGTTCTTCCAAGTGGCGTCCCAGACGACTTGGCGCTTCTTGTCGACGACATGGCGTTGGTGATTCGCACCAGCAACGTGCTAAAGCAGCGCGACATGGAGAAAGTCGCGGTCGTCACGGATGGGGTCGCAGGCTGCACGATCGGACTGCTGGCGCGGTACGTACACCAAGTGCTGGGATTCGCTCAAGACGACATCCACGTGTTTGCGACGTCCAGCATCAAACACAGCCAGCAAGAACAACTGCGACAGTACACGACGCTCACAGCGCTCGATATTTCCAACCCGAGTGCCTTAGACGACGTGCTCTCGGAGCAGCTCGCGTTCGACGGTGTGATCGACATGTGCGGTACCGAGGCATCGGCAGAGTTTGCGATCAGCTTGGTGCAGCCGATAGGCACACTGATCTTTGTCGATCGCGGTCGTTTTGAAGCACCGCCAACTGGTGGTAGCACTGTGCTGGCGATGGACATGAACTCGGTGGTCGTGAACGAGCTGGAGATAGTGTCGATTTGCGACTGCAGCGCTGAGGTGTCGGAAGCCGTCTCGTATCTCACCGAGCAGTCGCTGGAGAGCGAAAGCTGCGACCAGTTGCGTGCGTTCCTGTCGGCGCCAGTAGCTCTTGGCGACGCGCTCGAAGAGCTCCGCAGGGCATCCTCGTCTTCCGACAATGAGCTGAAGGCGCAGTATCTGCAAGTGGATTGTCGAAGTGCGGGCACTAAATAAAAATGTTAATCTGCGTTTGCACGGTATGCGTTTATACGGCAAAATGCAGATGCACTCGAACTGGAAGAGACACATGGACGGCAGTCCTGCGTCGCCAATGCTGCGCTGGTTGTACAAAGCTTTTTGCGATTTTAAAGGAGAACTTTGTTTTGGCGCGAGTTTTAAATATATCGACTTTAAGAGGAATCCAAAATCGTAACTGTATTTTTCGAATTGAGTTAGAAATGTACATGTATGTTTCATACCGTGAGCCGAATGTACGCAAACTAAATGTATGTTTCCGATGTCGGGTGGAAGGTTTGGAGTGAGTTTAGTTTACCACACAACTTCTGTTCATCACTGTGTGCAGGCTGCGTTTATGTTCAATTCATTTGCTTTCACTGAGCACGGTCGCGCGAAGGTATCTTTACACATCTTGGCACTTTGCTTCAGAAACCAAAAATTCCACAATGTGTAAAGATGCTCCAAACAGCAATCCTGGTACAAAACGACCTTCACACATTGTGGAGGCGGTTTTAGCAAGAAAGAAAAAATTCTCTCAGAAGAGGAAAACTAAACACGACTTCGAAGTCAGTTTTCTTCTCGCCCGCCGCTCGAATATTACACGCCGCCCAATTGGACACAATGGGCCGTAAGCCGAGCAACGTGTACGACTATTTCACGCGCCTGGACCCGCTAGACGGCAAGGGGCTCGTGCGCTACGAGTGCAAGAAGTGCCAAAAGCAGTACGCGTCCAACGCCACGCGCTTGGCCGAGCACCTGAAGCAGTCGGGATGCTCGCCCACGTTCCAGAGCAACCAGCGCGCGACCAACGGCGGCGGCATGGGCGGGGTCGGCTCGGTGTCGGCCGCCGCGGCTGCCGCAGCCGCTGCGTCGCTCGCGGTCTCGGGCGCCGCCGGTGCGTACGCTGCTGCTGCTTCTCAAAACCACCATGTATTGCAGGGACTGAAACGCGCTGACCATCTCCTCACAGGCATGCTGGACACGGAGATCGCGCTCGACACGGACCTGCTGCTGCGGCTTGCCAAAACCTCGACGTGCGCGATCGCGGATGCCATGGCGCAGATGAAGATCCAGGGCCACCTCGTCGACGTCGACCTCGTGCGCGGGTACGAGAACCCGCTCTCGGTCAACATCTGCGGGCCGGCGCTTACGGTCAAGATCATGCCGGCGAACGGCCCCGTGGTAAAGAAGCTACCGTTTAACTACGTCGACACGGCGGAGGTGGGCCAGGTGATCGTGATCAGCGCGCCGGAGGGCAGCACGTCCGCGGTGTTTGGCGGCCTGCTCGCGACCGCCGCCAAGGCCCGCAGCGTCGCGGCCGTGGTGACCGACGGCCGCGTGCGCGACATCCAGGAGATGAGCTCGATCGGCTTCCCGGCGTTCTCGCGCGGCACGTCGGTGCACGGCCAGCGCGGCGCCACGACCGTGGTGGACGTCGGGTGCCCGATTGTGGTCGCGGGCTGCGTGGTGCGCAACGCCGACATCATCCGCGCGGACATCAACGGCGTGGTCGTGATCCCGGGCGAGCGCGCGAACGACATCGCGATCAAGGCCGAGATGATCGAAGACCAGGACAACCGCATCGCCGACGCTGTGCAACAAGGTGAGCCTCTTCAGCGCTGTTTCCAACGCTTCCGCTCAAAGAACGTCTGACGCGAGTCTTGCAGCCAAGACGACGACGACGGCGGCAACGGTGACAACGACAACCGAGACAACAACGACGACCTCTTTGGCAGCGCCATCACCGCCAGCGTCGTCATATAACGACGACCTGTGGCACGACATTTGAGCTCCTGACTGACTGATTGACTGACCCTTCCTGCCGCGTGCGTGCATGACGACCGATTGACGTGATGAAGAAGCAAGCAGAGCGGCGTGCGTGTGTGTGATGGGAAAAAAAGGGTACGCTGTGTGGTATTTTTCTTCGACTCGACTTTCTCTCTTCCCTTATATGATCATTTTGCCTTTCGGTGTAAGTTGTGAATGCAAGCATTCGCTTTTATTATCCAAGACGACGGCCGCCACTATGGGTGGCGTATGCCTCACCATTTTCATTTTCATTTTGGGCTTGGTGCTGTTGTTACGCCGAGTGCGACGAAATCGCACCTAATCGAGCATATACGGCACGCGGTTCGTGCCTCTCTCACTGCTTGCCCCAAACAAACAGAAATCCAAAAGCAACGAGCGGACAGACACACACACAGAAGCAGAGGAGCAGGCAAGACAAGAGCGAGCATGGCGGACGAAGTGGACTACGAGAGCGACACGGCGATGGCCGTCGAGGAGGAGGAGGACGTCAAGCGCTCGGTCAAGAGCAGCTCCAGTCGCCGCGTGACGCTCCAGTCCAAGTCCGGTAACAACGGCAACAGCTCCAGCAGACGAGTGGTCAAGGGGCGCGGCACAGGCTCGGCCGCGATGGACTCGGAGCGGTACCCGGACGACAGCGGTGTGTTCGAGAAGCTCAAGGTGCGCGAGGGCGCGCGCGACCACGAGAGCGCGCTCAAGTCGGTCGAGGGCTGGATCCTGTTTGTGAGCGGCGTGCATGAAGAAGCACAGGAAGAGGACATCCTGGACGCATTCGGCGAGGACGCGCAGGTGAAGAACCTGCACATGAACCTGGACCGGCGAACGGGCTTCGTGAAGGGCTACGCGCTCGTCGAGTTTGAAGATTTTGAAGCTGCGAAGGACGCCATGGAGCGCATGGATGGGCAGGAGATCCTAGGAAGCACAATCCACGTCGACTGGGCGTTCCGAAAAGGTATATATTTGTTGGGAGGTGGATCTGTTCGTATTCTTGCTTCATGTGGCATCACTTTTATGGCGTGCGTTTGCTAATATGTTGTGTTTGTGATGGCTGCGCAGAGCAAAAAGATTCGAGACGCGATGGGCACCGTGGTCGTGGAGGCCGCCGATAGACACAAAGAGAGAGAGAGAGAGAGCGAGAAATACACAGCAACAGAACATCCACGGCACCGTAAACCCCAAGCGTAAAAGAGTTGTAGGTGTTGCATACCATGTATGTGAGAGACACTCGATTGACTCGGCGACATAATTGGACGCCATTCACCTCAAAGCGAGTTGGGTTTCGTCCATCTATATGAAAATCTATTGGTGTGTGTGTGGAGGACCTAACGACAATCGCCGTCCGCGAATCGCTAGTTCTTCATCTCCTTCCTAACTACGCTTCTTCTGAAGGCTTCTATCTACGTTCTACTTGTTATACATCGGTCTACCCTATCGTGTAGACCCTGGCGTCGCGCACTTTCTTCGGTCGGCCGCTGGGCTTCTTGATCTTGTTCTTGTACTCCTCCATGTACTGTTTCTCGAGCTCGCGTTTGGTGTGCAGCCACGCCACGACGCTGCGCTGGATGCGGCACACGGCAAAGTACTCGTGCGCGGAGAAATCCAGCATGTCGACCCCAAAGTCGTCGTCCATAGGCGGTGCGAGCTTCGACATATCTTTGTCCGAGCCGATGTTCTACGCACATAGAGGATTCGTGCAAGAGGGGTGTGTGGGCCGTTAGTGCGCTTAGCCAGTTACCCAGCTGCTCATCAAGGTTATGCCACGCACCTCTTTCACCATGTCTCGAGCCAAACTGAGCAGCACGTCCTTGAAATGCACCGTCTCGCCTTCGTACATGGGCAGATCGAGATCACCTACGTATGCACAAAAATGAGGCAAGAAATACATCAAAAACATGTGTCCGACATCATCGCTAGTTGCAAAGCGGACTTCAGCATCACTTACACATGAAGCGCAGAAACTCGCTCTTGGTCATGCATACCCCATATCGTCCTAGTGGCTGCTCAAGGATGCTCACCAGCGTCATGAGCTTCGTCACGCGCACCAGTCCTTTCGCTCTCTTGTCGATATCCACCCACTTGTACTGAAACTCTTCGAGCAAGTCAGGCTCAAAGAGTGGTTCTTCGTCTTCGTGCGATGCGGAGAAGCCTTCGAGGATAACTGCGATGGTCAGATTGAGCATCACGTATGTCACGAGTAGCGTGAATGAGCAAAAATACGCGTACGAAATCCAGTTGCCACAACCGTTGAGCGGGATGCAGTTTTCGAAGTTCTTAAAGCCGCACATTTCTGGATTGTAGGGTGGGTCGTCAACGCAGCCGTCAGTTTGTGCGGCGAGGTCGTGCATGCAGTAGTCCCAAGCTTCTCCCGTGGCAGCGCGCAGCAGGAACAGTACCGCTGTAAGGAAATCCTGGAAGTTTGCATGCGCATCGATGTTGTCGGAAAACGCCACTTTTGCAAACATCTGCACCCCCATTGTCGCGTAGATGAAGATCATCAAGAAGAGGATTGACGCAACGTTGCTCAGTCCTGGGAGCGCGATGTAGAGCGTGAGTAGAATCTGGCGGATGCTCTTGGACGCTCTGACGAGTCGTATGATTCTTGTCACTCGGAAAACACGCACCAACATCGCTATGGAGCGCACCGATGCGCCAGTGATTGTTTCAATGAGGATACTGGCCAGCGTGCCGCAAACGACGAAAAAATCGAAGCGATTCCAGCTGTCGTCAAAGTACTCCCAACCATAGGCGATCAGCTTCATCACCGCCTCCATCGTGAAAATCATCGCGAAGATCTCGTTTACGATGGTGACCACAGCGAACTGCACGGTCGCTTCACCAAAGTATTGCGTCGCCATCAGGAGCGTGTTGACGATGATGCAGACAATGATCAACCACTCGAACTTTGGGCTCTTGACCAGATCGAAAAATATGCGCCGCGTGGGATGCTTGGGGGGCTTGATGATTCGGATCGGACCGACTCGAAGAGCGGCTTTCTGGGCTTCGACCCACTTGCGCTGCTCAGGTGTCAGCATGGCATTATCACCTAGCTTTATCTTCATTTTGTTGAAGTTCTCGATGATGACACCAACAAAGAGATTCACCGCGAAGAAGTGGCAGACCATGATGAACGTCAAGAAGAAATACGTCCAGATCTCGTTGTTGTCGCGGATGGGCTGCATGTCCACCTCGGTCGCGTCGACCGCGGCCATCATCATGTCGGACCAACCTTCGGTGGTTGAAATCTCGTAAAATGCCAGCATTGCCTGCGCCACATTGTTGAAGTTCTCGGCCATCACGGGGCTCCAATCAGCTCCCCAGCACTCACAAATGTATCGAGACGTGATTTTCGCAGCTGGGCTCGAGGCAAAGCCGAGGCATGTCGTATTTGCAAACCAGTCTTGCTGATCTTCAGTCATGTTCATCCAAACGACTGGCGTAGTAAGGAAATCTTGCTGATCGGACGAAAGCGCATCGAAGACGTCTCCTTGGCACGAGTAGAAAGTGCCTTTCAGATAGTTTACTGCCATGATGCTGAAGATGAAGAAGAACAGCATGCATACGAGGAGAACGTTCGCGACTTTCGGAATCGAGTCGATGAGCGCGTTTACCACAAGCTTGAGCCCGGGACGTCGGCTGATCATTCGCAGTGGACGGAACGTTCGCAAGCCTCGCAGCGATCGGAGCGACTTCAGCCCTTTTCCCCCTCCTGACGACTCTGCGATCAGCATCACCAACGAAGTGATGACAATTCCGCAGTCTAGGATATTCCAACTGCTGCGCAAGTAGGACTCTTTATGCTCAATGAGACCGAGCGCGATGATCTTGAACACCATCTCAGCACAGAAAATGATGGCAAATGCGTTGTCCATGCGCTTGAGGAATCTTGACAACGGAGAATCGGGATCGTGTAGCGGATTGTCTACTGCGAGCGAGATAGACGACAAAATGATCAGTCCCAAGATGATCTTGTCGAAGAGAGGGTTCGCGATCAGCCGATAGGTCGCTTTTCGGATCCACGTTTTCTCGGAGAAGATGAAAAGAAAATTTCCTTTTGGAGGCGAAAGACTAAAGGTGCCGTCTTGTGCGGAGTCATCCTTGTCTTTTGGGGGCTCATTTTGCTTGCTCCCAGCTGACGTGCTCTTCTTGTCCCCAAACTGAGTTGAACTTTGAGATTGAACTCGCATTGTCGACTTTGATTGTTTGAGTCCCGGCGCGTTGGTGGAGCTGACGCTTTTGATCTTTGGCCGCACAGAAGCTGCCAGCTCATTGTGCACTTGATCGGGCTCCAAATTGTGAACGTCCTCTTCTTCTTCGCCATCTTCGTCGTCAATATTTAAAATCGGCTTTGCGTCAAGATGCTGGTCTGTACCGTTGACCGAACCACCGAAACTTCGCTTCGTCTGCTTTCGATCTTTCTTCGGAGTAGGAGCGACTTTCGCGCCCGATGCCTTTTTAGCGAGTTCATTCATACTTTTCTCTTTCTCCTGCATGCGCCCTTCGTCATCATCCTCACTGAAGTTGTCGAGAAGCAATGCCAAGAAGAGGTTCATCAGGACGAAGCTGCCAAGTATGACCTAAGGAGAGTACAAGGCAAGAAAAATGAGCTCGAGCCTTCACACAATCGTCATGAAGGGCTGTCAAAAACGAGCACTTACGAGCGAGATGAAGTAAATGCACGCGACCATGCCGTTGCCTCGAATTGTGTCGTACATGATGTTGTTCCAATTTTCTCCAGTGATGACTTGGAAAACCGTGACGACAGACCACAAAAGAGTATCGAAGTTGGTTCGGGGGACCTGTGAACGGCAAACATTCTGTGAAGTGCGCAAAATCGTGGATCCGATAGCAAGCAAAGCATGCGCCTCACCTCTCCTGTCCAAAAGCTCACATCGTTTGTTGGCATCGGGTACCCGTCACTATCGAATCGCATGGTATTCGCGAAAAACTGTTCACGGCAACATAGAGCACAGATAAATAAACGGTGAGCCCCCCAGCTGCCAAAAGGTGCACCATGATGATCGAGCACAGATAACTCACCTGAAGTCCGATCAATGCGTAGATGTAAATGAACAGGAACATCAGCACCGCGAAGTTTCCAATACTGGCGACTGCGCCACCAATCACTGCAAGCAGAGTGCGAAAATCTTCCCAGTTTCGAGCAAGCTTGAAGATGCGAAACAAACGCAGTGTGCGCAACGCCGAGACGGCTCCTTTCTTGGGAGGATTTTCCGACAAGAAAGAGGGCGGGGAAGTGATCAGTTCCAATATCCCCGAAGTGACGATGAACGCGTCGAACACGTTGAATCTGTCGTGCGAGTACTGCCGGATCCCCAGACCGAACAGCTTGAGCACCATCTCCACGACGAAAATGCAGGAAAGACCGAAATTGATGATTTCCAAGTCAGAATCCAGCTGCGCAGGCATCGGGTGGTGGTCGAGCGCCAATACCACCGTGTTTGCAAGGATTGCAATCATGATGAAGTTCGAAAAGTACGGATGCGACACGATCTTGAAGAGCCATGGCAATCGAGGTTTTGTGCTCAACCTGGCTCGTTCAGCCTGCAAAGCGAGCTCCTTCTTCTCCGCAGCAATCTGCGCGCTCCCATCGTCTTCAACGTGGAACTCGTCGGAGATGACAGCGAGAAGGAGGTTCATCACGAAGAACGACGCAAAGATGATCAATATGATGAAGAACAGCGCTCCGATGAGAGGTTCAGACGAATCCATGACCATGTACATGATAAGAGTCCACCCTTCCTGGGTAATCGTCTGGAAAATCGTGAAGAATGCAGTGCCGATGTTGTCGAAATTTGTGTAGCCCCAATTCAAGTTTTCGGTGTACAGCGAATCGACAGCTTTGTGGTACTTGAAGCGCTTGTTGCCAAAAAAATCGTAGCTGGAGCCGCATGTTGTACTGGAAGAGCACTGATGATTTCCAGACTGACCTTCAGCGGCGCAAATGAAAATATCAGTCTCGTCGACCGGCCAGAAGCAATCTCGCGGCTTGTTCCACGGAGATGTCTCTTTGGTGTACTCGCCAATACTTCCGTCGGTGTACTCCAAAAGTGGTCCGTCAAGGCATTTGAAGTCGTCGGGGCTTGCAAGCACTCGGCGCAGATAATCCTCTGGGACTGGCCACACAACGTTGTTGCCAGTGCTACCCGGCGGCAATGTGACTGGAAACTCTGTTAGCCGGCATCTCCGGTTCATGCCACCCCCGAAAAGCTGGATGCCGAGGATCCCGAAGATGAAGAAGACGAAGGTCTGCAGAAGCAACACGTTTCCGAGGGCTGGTAGCGCCTTCAGCAGCGCAGTTATCAGGCGCCGCATACCAGGAATAACTGAAAGTGAACGCAGCGGTCGAAGCACTCGAATTGTGCGAATTGCAGACACGTTCGGCATCCCTGGGAGCGACGCCACGATGCTAAACATATTCCACAGACATACGAGTAAGTATGTGACGACATCACAAGTTCAAGCAGGCAAGTAAGGCTCACTGTACCTTGAGAGGACGACCATAAAGTCTAACATGTTCCAGTAATCTCGGAGATACGATCTCTCTCCCGAGACGAACCCCATGGCTACGATCTTGATGATGCACTCCGTGGCAAATATGATCGTGAACGGGATTTCCGACAGCTCCAGCAGGCGATTCCGATTCGAGTGCGCAGAGACCATGACCCCATTCGCGTATCTGAGACCGGAACTAGCAGGATTTAAGGCAGAGTCGACAACAGTGAAGTCTGATAGTCCCAGTATGACCGAGTTTGTGATGATGGCGCTAATGATGAATATGTCGAAGTATCTGTGGGACGCCAGCTGAATACAACTCTTTCGCACAATGTTGTTGCGCGACAGCATACAGAAGAAGGCGTACTCGGCGCCATATTTCTGAAAATCCACAAATCAAACCGTGAGAAGAGGCTATCAAATACACTGCAATCACCGCAAACGTACCTTTTTCTCGGCGACTTGAGCGTGGCGCCTTCGAACCACATGGGTGATCTTGTCGGGGTCGTCATCAGCTCTCTCTGATCGTTGTGAGAGCTGGTTCATTCTACTTGTGTGCGCGCGCTGATGAAGATCAAGAGCACTGATTTATCACCACGCTAGCATTCTTCTTCAAGCAGCTTAGCAGTGCCGCGTGGCTGGAGTGGATGGTGTACCCCACAGAAAGCGAGCTCGGAGTGATTGAGAGAGCTGCGCGCCAGTATTGAGCTCCGCGACTCGAGCAGACGTGCTGGAACCCCGACCCGCTAGCTCTTGGGCGTCGAGGAAAGCAATGAGAAGTTACATCGAGGTTGGCCACAAGTGCTCAATTCATCTTGAAACGACGATTGAGATATATTTATTACCTTTTCAAATAAGCAGCTATTTATTGCCTCCGAAAACGAACCAACATCCCTGCCAAAAGGAGTTGGCATCTGAGGAGTGCTGTTAGATGGTGAAAAAGAGAAAAGTGCTGTGAAAATGAATGCAATCGAATACATATTTATCACCATACTTGTGAATGCTCAGCAAACTACTTCATTTGGAGAATCTTTGGAGAGCGAGATCGCGAGCACGCCATTTTGATGTCGCAGCAAGTTTGGGCGACGATTCATCAAGGGAAAGTGTCTATGCATGACATGATGAAGCGTCAAACTTTCGTCTGAAGGCGGATTGCACAGCGCCAAAGGCAAGGATGCCGCAGTTGTGCTCATCAAAGGCTCGTCCTCTTGCCCTCTCAAGCAATCAATGTGGTTGTAAAGCTGGGTTGCATCATACTGAAACATTATCGATCAGATCGCATCTGACATTGCGCTGTCGAAGAACAAAAAACACTCACCTGGATGTTCGATGTGAACGCGCTCATGTGCACAATCAGCTTACGAATATTGCTTCGTGCATTGGACACGCAATCCTTTTGCGCAAGCTGCGAAAATCAACAGTTAGTCATTGGGCCTCGACTCGAAGTGTTTGAAACCTACAACAAAAACCAAAGAGCTGTTGTACCTGAAATTCTTGCAAGAGAGAGTTGCAGAATCGTGCGTGTCGAACGTGGAGTCGGTGGGCTTGGGCATATTTCTCGCGGCACTTTTGGCGCAGTATATCGGCGACTGCAATCTTCGCTGCCACAACAGCTGCACCGCTGCTACATCTTCGTACTGCTTTGCTCAATGGCAGATAACTGAGGTATCGACCAGCCGCCGATTCGCTTTTGGGGAGTTCCTTCGATTGGCGCACAGATTTACATTCCTGCTCAATCGCCGAAATCGGTACCCCTTCTTGTACGGCAACTGCTATCGCTGTACATGCCTCATTGAATCCGGCAACGAAGGCGTCCTTCGATTTGAGGTATTCATCTTGCGCTTTCTGTATCACAACGAGAATGAAAATGAGCGCTGGTTCGACATTGATGTTCATTCAACGACCAGGCACAACAATTATTTACCTGCACTTGTGCTTCAAATAGCCCCTGTTCCGGGCGTTGTGCTCCAATGCGTTCTTTTTGCTCTTCAATCTCCTTCGCCCAGTCGTCAATGAGATCGAAGTGGAGATTTTCGCTTAGTTGCAGGTGCATCGAGCTATACCGCACCACGAAAGTCACGAGCTCGTCAATCACGCGAAGACATCGGTTCCCGCCATCACGAACGCATCCACCGTCTTTTCGCATTCGCTCTTGGTCCTCCTTCTGCCCGTACTCAATAGGAATGTCTGAGAGTTCAGCTAACTCTCTCTGGCAGTGCTGCTTGCGCTGCTCGTCGACAAAAACTTCCATGCGCGCACATAATTGCTGTAAACGTGCGGCATGCTGCGCCTCAAGCTGCGCGAACTCCTGCATCATCGTCATCATCTGCTCGCTCACGTGTAGCGTCGCGCGTGCCTGGTGGCCCCCTGCGTGGAGTTGGTCGGTCATGCGCGGTGGCTTCTGCTTCTTCTGCAGATAGCTACTGGTAGTCGTTGCTTTCTCGCGGTCGATTCCACACTGAGCGCACACAACCAAGCGCCTCGGAAACTTCAACATACATACCATCACTCTCAACCTCAACTCCACCAGGATGCGGGAATATGCGCAAAAAGAACCGAGTTGCCGTTGAGGTTGCGCGAATGGTCCGAACTGGAATCAATGTTGCATGAGTGTGACACTTCGAGTTGGGGGAAGGAATGGAAAGCCAGGTGGTTGACAAGATAGATAGATGGCTTCGTTCTGCAGCTATAATTGGTTCGAGTAACAAATAGTGAGCATCCAAGAATAGCTTTGCGCAAATTACAGGCAAACCTCTCAGCCCGCGCTGACGATGTGTGTGTGCGTGCGTGTATGTGTGTGCGCAAGGCGTTCGAGTTGATGCTAATCACAACCCTCTGGAAGGGTAAGAACGCTCATTTAGACCAGCGAGAACGCCACGAAGAAGAAGCGTCTGTCGGTCCAGCACACGCTCCGCTACATCGCTCCCGCCCCGCGCTGCGTCCCTCCCATTATCATCGCTGTAGCTGCTGAACCGTGCTGCGCGGTGGTGGATGGTGACCGGCTCGCGCGCAGCAAGAGCATGGGTGGTGTCTTTGGTTCTCAAGCGCGACGTGCCGAGATCACTCGCGTGTACGAAGCATCGACGCTACTGCACTTAATTGGAGCAGACCAGCCGCACAAAGTGATTCGCCACGCACACCTCAAGAAAGCCGACAACCGAGACGGCATACAAGTCGGACAGGGCCAAGTGCTCTTGGTCTTTGAAGGTTGCATCGACTTGTACCAGAATGGCACAAAAGTCCAAAGCATTCGCGCGCGGCTACAGCAGAACACCGTTCCCGCAGATATGGACACAGGACCGGCTCAGACGAAGCATGGGCGGTATACCATCACGGCGAGCATGCTCTACGATGAACATGGTATTATTCAGACGGACGAGATCTTGGTTTACTGGAAGTCTGCTCAAGAGCTGGTGTGCCGATATTCCTGTCAAACGGGCGGCGAGGAGGTGATTCTCAAGTCGGTGATCGCAGATCGAGTCACAGTTCAGGAGCGAACGCGCTACTTGTCACTGCCCTCAACTGACGTCGGCGCGAAAAGCACAGCTGCTCCGTCGTTGAACGCGCTCACGAATGCAGATCTTTTGGAGCTCCTGGCGGGCATTCCGTTCTTCGCGAACATCCCGAAAGACAAACTCGCGATACTCACAGACATGTCCACGATCCGTGTGTACCCGAGCAACTGTGTCATTTTCAGAGAAGACGAAGGCATGAGCACGCAGATGTTCGTGACACTGGCAGGGGCATTAGAGGTGTGGAGCACGCGAGCAAACACGCCATTAGCGACACTTGGAGCTGGCTCGTTCTTTGGGGAAATGGCGCTGCTGATCAATATTCCGCGCGCAGCAACAGTAAAGGCGAAAGAGAGCTGTATGCTGATGAGCATCGAGAAGGACTCGTTCCACGAACTACTCGCGAAGGCCCCAGACGTGAAAGAAAATGTATACAGGCTGCTGAAGGAGAGACTGTGGATGAAAGCGCTCATGAGCGGCGTGATTCCGTACTTCAATTCGATCCCGCTGCCGCGTATGATTCAGCTCAGCCACGACATGGACATCAACGACCAAGTTCACAAGGGCGATATCGTGATGGATCAAGAATTCGGCGAGCCTCGCTTCGGCTTCCTGGTGTATGGCGCGCTGGAGATCACGTCAAACGAGCTGAAGCGAGGCGGGATTCATCGCGAGCATTCGGTATTCCTCACACCGGGATGTTATTATGGTCCGTTTACATTCCAGCGCCTCAACATTCAACAAGGGAAAGTGTTCGCTCGGTCTCCCGGTGTCACATTGAGCTGCTCTTTCGACAAAGTGATGGAGCTGTTCCACGAGTTCCCTCAAATCGCTGCTGAAGCCAACATCGCTTGGTTTGGCGAGCGATGCGACCTCGCGAGTGTGCTGCGACATACTGTGCTCACACAGCGATACCAGACATTCCTCCAAGCTGAGCACAGCGACGAGAACTTTTCGTTCTGTATGGACGTTGAACAATTTCGCGTCGCAGTTGGCGAAGAAAAAAACCAGATTGCGCAGCACATACGAGAACAGTACATTCAAGCCGACTCCCCCAAAGAAGTGAACCTGCCTGCCATCATCCGCGACAGTGTTATCGACAAATTAAAGAGGCTCGAGCCGGGGGAAATCCTGCCGACGAACTTCTACGACTCCGCATGGGACGAGATCATGCGCTTGATGACCAAGGACAGCTTCCCGCGCTTCAAGAAGAGTCCACTTTTCCAGAGCGTGCTGGACACACTCGACCCCCACTTGAATCGGAAAGGTTCGAAACTCATGGAAGCTTGTCACATCTTCCGCGAATCTCTGCATGTAGTGAAGCCAGGACAGGTAGAAACCGTGGCGGTGCAACGATTAAATCGGATGCTGAGCTCGATTCGGAAATCGCAGAACCGGCACCAAGCAGTGGTTGGCTCCGCGATCATCTCGGACCTCACAAAGGTTCGCGTCGAAGGGTAACTTGCGAGAGAGAAAAGCGAGAGGGGATAGTGTAGATATTTAACATTGCCGCCGTAGAGTTAGACAGATACCAAGGAGGGGGGAAGGGCACGCAAAACGCAACATACACACGCAGCAGAAAGAGAGAGAGGAGATGGAAAACATTCAACACGCTCTATGCTAAAATAGACTAAATCAACCATATCCACACCACCTTATGTCAATGATCGCGGTATCTCCCCAGACAGACGTCAGCTCTGTGTGCGGATCGTTCCGTCCATTGTTGTCCCCCACCTGTCCAAGCTACTTGGCTGATTGAGATCATCAACCTACGCGACAAGCTCCGTTAAGCACTGGACGACGTCTCCGTCGGCCTCGCGCAGCTTACGCTCGGCAACCTGGGTCGTCATCTCCATCTCGCGCGCGATCAGCTCGACGTCCTCTTTCTTCACCTTCACGGCCGCCAACTGCTTTTCCCTGAACAGTCAATTATCACATGCGATCCAAAGCCAATCGAAGCCAGTTAGTTTGAAGTGCCCATTAGGAGCAATAAAAACAATTGCAATGAAGGCAGCGGTGCACCGTTTTCTCTCGGCCTCCTTGTCCGCCTCTTCCTGCTTGCGCAGCGCTTGGAACGCCTGCTTCATCTTATCTTCGTCCATCTGCTTCTCCTCGACCACGTCCGTGAGCTTCTCCATGGCGTTGCTCTCGTCGGCCTTGCTTTTCAGGGTCTCGGTCTTGTCCTCCTCCTGGTCATCTTCGTCGTCCGACGCGGCGCCGTCAGTCTGCGCACTAGCGGCGGTGACAGCGGCAGCAGTGGCATTCGCAGCCTTGGCCGCCTCGCTCTCGACTTGCTGCTTGCTCTTCTTCACTGGACTTGGTGCCATCTTGCTTGCTTGTGTCTGTCTTTGATTTGATTGCTGCTGCTTTCGTGCAATGGATGACGATAATAGTGGACGCCACAGCTAACCAAAAAGCCTCCGCAACCAACCGAAAATCAGAGGGTGATAATTTATAACAGTCTTTATTACGATCAAAATGGTATAGAAATCTTTTATTGAGATGTGTGCATAAGTTTATACAAGTAAAAGCGCGCGATTGGCTGGCTTGGAATCTGTGGTGGAACCGATTCGCGATCTTCGCGGCGTTGAGATCCGCTCGCTCTCTTGACAGCCCACTCGCTCTCTTGCGTGCGCTCATTCGCTCATTTGCGCCTCAAGCCCCACACTCCACGCCCCCTCCACCTCTTCCGTCAAGATGTTCGCCCGTGCCACCCGCCGCGTCGCCGCCGTCGCCAAGCGCAACGCCACCCGCGCGCTCCACACCTCGCAGACCCAGGTGCGTGCCACCAAGACCGCCCCTGTGGCCGTCATGGCTGTGGCCGCCGCCACCGCCGCGCTCGCATTCGGCGCCTCGACGGGCGAGTCTCACTTGAAGGCCTCCCCTGTCGTGCCACACGCCGGCGTCCCAGGCACCAAGCACGAGCGCACCTTCATCGCCATCAAGCCTGATGGCGTGCAGCGCGGTCTCATCTCGGAAGTGATCAACCGCTTCGAGAAGAAGGGCTACAAGCTCGTCGCGCTCAAGCTCGTGACTGCCTCGGAGCAGCGCGCGCGTGAGCACTACGCCGACCTGTCGGCGCGCCCGTTCTTCCCAGGTCTCGTCAAGTACTTCACCTCGGGCCCGATCGTGTGCATGGTCTGGGAAGGCACGGACGTGATTCTCACCGGCCGCAAGATCCTGGGTGCCACCAACCCGAACGCGGCGGCGCCAGGCACGATCCGTGGCGACAACTGCATCTCCACGGGCCGCAACCTCATCCACGGCTCGGACGGCCCAGACTCGGCCAAGCACGAGATCACCATGTGGTTCAACCCAGACGAGATCAGCAACTACGAGCGCGCGCTCGACACCTGGATCGTCTCGGACAACTAAGCGTTTGCTGCGTGGCCGGAGAGCTCGTTTGGCTGACTTTTTGCGTTAGTTGAAGACGAAAAGATCCCGCACAAATTGACATGTTAAAGCAGTCTTTTGTTCAGAGTTGAAGATCGCGCACAAGTGAACGTGGATTATAATCCATGAACCAGGAAAGTTGCAGAGCAAAATTGTTCAAGGTCCTCAAACAAACACAAACAAACCAATACAAAAACCACACAGAAATAACAAATCTCATGGACAAGCGGCATTCTGAATTTGTTAAACGCGTATATCTTGATTGATTGGCAGTTGTCGTCTGTTGCTAACGCACTCGTACAGTCTGTAGCTCTTCACGGAGACCTTCAATGCGACGACATGCGCAGGTCTTTGTGTTTGGCTCTGTATCTACGCATCTGTATCTACGCATTTACATGTATCAGTCCAGACCATTGTCGTCGTCGCTCTGGTAGTCGACAGACGACAGCAGTGACTCGACACCATCGGCTTCATCAGCGTCATCGGAATCCGAATCCCCGACCGCGTACCGCCTGCCAGAGAACGACTGCGTCAGCGCGGCGCGACGAAAGCCGAAGAAGCGAGCAGGCGCGAGCGGCGGCCGCGCGGCATCTTCACCATTGCCGTTACCGACAGCAACAACACGGTCAAACTGCCAGCCCAGGTGCCGATAGCACGAGTTGCAGTACACGATGCTCCACGAGTAACCCGGGAACCAGGAGTCCTGCGTGCTCCGCACGACGTCGATCAGCACGTGGTCCAAGTGAATCTCTCGCAGCGTCAGGATCTGGAACACGTTCCCACCGGGGTTCACAAAAGTGCCCGCTGCGCCGTGGCTCGTCATGCTGAAGATGTCCCGCGTGTGTGCGAGGAATGCGCCACACCCTGAGCAATAAATATCGTCGCCGAATTTCGCCAAAATTTCGATCTCTTTGCGCAAGAGCCGCACGATACAGTCGATTTGCAGCAATTCCAGGCGCTCCTTGCGATCCAGTGGGAGGTTTCCGGCAACCCAGTACGCAAAGATGCTCGGGTCCTGCTGCTCGCTCGGCTGCATCAAGTAGTGGAGCATCGAGCCACCATGCGCTTCCGTGCTCACAGTCTGTTGTTGCTGGCTTGGAGCGCTCGAGGCTTTGGCGAACCACGTCCAATGCGTCGAGGACACAAACATACTCTGGATGCGGCTGACCAGTTGGTGCACATCGTAGAGCGCGTACACGTGGCGTCCCCAGTAGCCTGCGAAAAGCTGGTCTCGTAGTCTCGAAGACGAAAGATCTCGTGCATTGCGTTTCTTCGTCTTCTTCGTAGTTACTTGCTGAGATTGAGACCGCATGCCACCAGCTGGGGCATTCAAAGAGTCATTTGTACCTTGATTCTCTCTTTTCTGTAAATGACTCACTGCGAATGGCAGGCGTGAAGGTCTCGGGTGCGGGAGGATCTCTACCTCTGCATACGCTGAGTGGCTTTGCTGACGCGGGTTCTTCATCCGAAAGCGCTGCTTCGCGGCGCCGGTTACTGCTGCGCATCGGTCGACGACGCTGAATTTCTCGATGCGAACGGTTGTGCCATACACCACGTCGCCCTAAATGTGTTTATTGTGTCCCACACGCACAATACCTTGTCAGATCAAGCGCCATGCCACCATGAACCAACGTCTGGATTGAGTGCACCTGGTAAGGACAGAGCACGCCGAGCACGGCGCCTTCGCTGCTCAGCTGGTCGCGAATAGACTCGATGCTTGTGTCCGAGAGCATACGCAGCGGCAGGTCATCGCCAGGAAATAAGACCTGGCGTTAATAATAATATGCAACACGCGCACACATACATACATACACATGTATAATTACAAAGAGTGTAATAGCTGCTGGATGTAGCGAGCAGCAAATGCCATCCATGTGTGAGCAAAACAAAAAGCAAACGGGCACGTACGATATCCGGAAGGTAGATGAGCGGTAACTTCACGACCGCGCCTTCGGGGAAATACGAGTGCACGGGATGCTCCACGTCCTCCAACTCGCCTAGGTATGCGTGCATCTGTTGTTGCTGCATGGATCCATGGACATTTTCGACACTTCCTGGTTCCTCCATCTTCACCCGTGCATGATACGCTCAAGTTGATGTGACCGAGCATGCTTTGCCTGGATTCGTTTGCTTGTAAGCCCTAGTTAGTGTGTGACACGTAGCTTTGTCATTGCGATCCTAATGTAGGAAAGCAGAGAAGACCGTCATTAGTGTGAACCACGTTCCTGGATGTCTCCCACCGCTGTCGGTGCACATCCGTGCAGCTGTTTTCGCGGAGAGACGCCTGGAATATGGAGAGTGCGGAGTGCATCCATCGGGTAGGTAGAGAGCGCGCGGTTCCGAACTGTATGACCAGTGAGGCTATCGTATCGTCAGTGCCTGCCTGCGCGCTTTCTCACCCACGCACCGCCCAACCAGCTGATTCTGCGGCACGTACTATGTCGCGCACCTCTGGCCGAAATGTGCCCTTTCAAGTGTTAGAACGGCAGGCAGGCAGTGCGGACATAGGTGTGATGATGGTATAGCCGAGCGTCTCAGGGGGGAAGAGGCGACAGCGAACGGCGAACGGCGAACGGCACGGGTGGGTGGGTGAGCGAGCGATGAGAACGCGATTGTGACGACATTCCTATTTACTACGCAGGCCGCACTCACTCGTGCCGCCGCGCGTCCCATTCGTTCGTCCATTCTTCTCCGCGTCGAGCCTGGCTATCCGCTGAGTAAGTATTTGGTACCGCATCGCTGCTGTGACGCTGTGCCATCTATTACACGTTCTGGCCAGAGAGATCGATTGGCGTGCAGACTACGTTGCGAGAGTTCATCTGTCCACCAGGAACAGAACACGCTCACTACAGAATGACGCATGTGTCGCCTTCAACAGTGTCGTCGCCTGCGTTACCACTTGCTGCGCTGATCCATCCGCAGCCAGCGAAACGCGTGTGGCACTCGAGCATTGACATGGTCGCGAGACGCACGGTGCTGCTGCATATGTGAGTTTCATGCTTCGAATGTGTTTGCGTTAGAAGCTATAGCTTCATCAACTGACATGGGAACTATCTGCTACCTCACAGATTGGTGCTACTCAAGACCAAGTACGGCAAGGTCGATGCAAAAATCTCGTATATTGCGCGGCGCGCTGAGCTCGCGCTCTACAA
Source organism: Globisporangium mamillatum (assembly GCA_038050575.1). Lineage (NCBI taxonomy): Eukaryota > Oomycota > Peronosporomycetes > Pythiales > Pythiaceae > Globisporangium > Globisporangium mamillatum. The sequence continues at coordinate 10,770 of JALBYZ010000093.1, read as the reverse complement.
CCAAGCGTTCTCCGCGTGGGAGTACCGCAACCCACAGACGCTGAGTCGAAGGCTCCACTCGCTCGTGGTCAAGCTGCACCTGAATAACCTGGCTATGAAAGAAGACGAAGCGTTCGCAGTTGAAGAGACACAAATGCTGACACTTTTTGCAAGAACAAGAACGACCGAAGAGGAGGTAGCGCATCATGGCAGTGTGGAGACGCGTCTGCAGAAGCGGAGAAGATGTGTATCAGAGAGAGGACCAGCGAAAAGACAGCGCGTTGGTGAGAATACGTATGCGATACAGACTACCAGTACCAGTACCCCAAGTCTGTTGTTCTTTGATGGCAACAACGATCTCCTGCAGCACGTGACCTCATTTTTGGACGCGAAAGACATTCTGCGCTGCAGTGCGACCTGCGCGACGGCGAATCGGATTCTCCCAGGGCTCGTCATCAGTATCGACGTCTCTACACGAGCTATGAACACGCTCTCGTTTGAAAATCGCGCGCTGTTCTTTGCCAAGTTCCCGAACCTGAAAAATTTCACGCTCTTTGGCTGCAAGACACACGCGCAGCAATTTGATTTCCAAAACGAAGCCAAATTCATCTCGAGAAACGTGGTCGTGCGCAGTCTATTGGCGTCGCTCAGTCACACCTCACTACCAAAGCTGCATCGATTTGGACTCGATTATGCGTACACGGAAGGGCTCCAAGACCGCATCACAAGCCAAGTCTCGTCTGTTTTACTCGCCTCCAGTCACCGATTTCCTCGACTGCAGGAGCTCTCGCTGCGCGGCAACGGCATCTCGGACGACGGTGTTGTTTTCCTCACCGATGCACTGGCATTGTTACCAGTTTCTGCATCGTCCGCCGCCAAAGGTACAAACCCGCGAAGCCACCCGCTGAGGGAACTGAACCTCGAGCAGAACTTCATAGGCGAGCGCGGCTTTCTGCAGCTCAAGGACACGGCCACGCTCTTTGCGACGCGCGGGCGATCGGCGGTGATCCGCATGAAGGACAACCTCATCGCACCGAGTGCTTAACTAATGATTAAGCAACGCGGTCCGTAGTAAATAGATAATGTAATTGCATGGTGTAGCTGTTGTGTGTGTGTGAGAAGATGATGGAGCGAGTGAGAGCAATGCACTAGCGGGCGGATATCTGTAGATAAATAAGAGATAGAATAGCGTTCCGACCCCGTCCGTGTTGGCTTGGCATATCCATTCCTCCATTCCCACACTGTTAACATGAAGAAAAACCAGATATGAGAACCCACACAAAAAATCCCTTCTCTGCCGCATCACACCTGCTATTTTCACTTTGGTGGCTTCAGCCAAATAACACCAATGAAAAAATGAAATCCCAGTTTGTACCTGCGAAAATGGATTGAAACGGGTGAAACCCCGTAACCATCGCTCTTGATGATGAGCAACTGGCTCACAAAACGCAAAAATCAGACCTTTCTATTTGTATACCCTTGTGAACCTAATATTCAATCTCAATCACTTTTTATCACTGCTCAAACAGCGGCCGCGTCTCTGCTTTTTGACGCGCTCGCTCGCGCAGGTGCAGCCAGCAGACCGCCAGCCTCAGTAAAGAAGAAGCAGCGCTGAGCTTACGTTAATCGACATCTGTGGGCGTCCGTCACAGTGCAGCCACACGCAGGAGAGCACGAAGCAACACCATCGCCACCATCTACCATGGGGGAGTCTCTTACTGTGCGGTACGTAATACACCCGAGCGCCACGCGCACTCCCTCTCTTCTTTGCCTTCCTTCGTAACCTGCTTGACGCATTGACTGACGTTCTCTTCGCTGGTTTCTATTCCTGCCATGGGAAAACAAAATTGAAACACGCTATGTGTGTATGCATGTAGATTGTTTGTGCAGACGCAGACGTACGACATCCCGTGCGACCCGCGGCAACCGGCGGAATGGCTGCTCATGCAGGCGAAGAAGATCCAGCGCGCGAACCTCAAGCGCATGAACCAGACCGAGGTCTCGCAGAACGATGAGCTGGAGGTGCTGTACAACCGCACCACGCGATCTGGTGAGTGGAAAGCAAGCTGTTGATGTGCGCGCTTGTGACAATGCGCTGAGCCTCTCTGACTTGTGTGATTCAATTTTGTGATAATGTGTCGTAGTGATCGAGTTGGGCGACCAGCTTGGCCGTTGCATCTCTCCGATGGACGTCGTCGACGCGCGCACGCTGCTGCAGACGCCTGACACAACGTTCAACAGGTAATAATTGAGAAACGAGCTATCTACAAAAGACGCCTGTGATGCAGCTTCTGTTCACGTCACTAACGCAGGTGAGTGTGTGTGTTCTTTCTTGTAATGTCAGTGCGATGTTCCCATGGTTGCGATCTTACCCTGGCGGACTTCAACTCTCGGAGGACTCGATGAACTCCACAAACGGATTGTTCTTCCAACAACTTTACGCTTACACGCTGATCGGAAAGCGTACCCCACTACCAGCTTCACAGCGCAAAGAGAAACAGAACAAGGAGGCGTTCCATTTGCTGCTCGAGAAGTACGTGCGCGGCTCTTTTGACGACGAGAAGCGCGGCTCGCAAAGCGGATACAGGTACCAGCAAAACACCCCTCAGCATCCGCAATATGCAGCACATCGTCCAGTTCCGTTAACGCCTGCGACTCCAGCGCGGGATGCCCAAGGAAGACGGGTGTCCGAACGACCGCCATCTGGCGCGAGTGGAAGCAACCAGTACCACACTGCGCACTCACCGTCATACTCTGGCGCCCCACCTCGGCGCCTTGAGTTTCCACCAGAGAAAGCGGATACTCACTCGTCGTCTGACTCGGATAACGCGGACGATAACATTCCTCTGCGCATCAACGCTACGATTCCAAACTCCCCGTACAACAACACCGCCACCAAATACCGTACCAACAGCGGAGCTATGTCTCCTACGTCGCCGTCCCTCACGGTCAGTTCGTCGCCTATGCGACGCGCATCAAACGAAAATCCGCTGGACGACATGGAGAACGTGTTTGACATCGTGTTCAAGCAGCAGGCGATCGGCATGAAGCTTGGCGCTGACGAGACGAAGCAGTTTGCGGTCGTGAAAGAGTGCTTTGACAACTCGGAGGCAGCGCGCTACCCGGAAATCCAAAACGGTGTCGTGATCCTGGCAGTGAACGGCCAGGAAGTGGCGGGCCTCGGTCTCTCGCGCATCTTGTACCGCTTGCGAGAAGCGCCTCGCCCGGTGGTTGTGCGGTTCGGCCGCATTTCGAATCGGCAACAGCTCTCCGGGACGTGGGGGTAAACAGATTGCCGACGGTCTATTTACGCCACGGACTGAGTTTTGTTGGTGGCGATAAAGGTTGCTATGAGGAACCTCAAGCGTCTACGCTACCAGTACTGACCGATCCATTCTATCTGTCGCTGCCTTTATAACGTTAATGTAATGCTCCATCTAAACTACACACATTCACAATGCTGCTTGATGTCGTTGCATTCTTCACCTCAAGCAGCTTGCCAACTTGAAATGAGCAGTTGTAGAGAGGCTGTATTAAATTGCCTCTTTTAAAAATAAACCGTCTTCAGAGCCGTCAGTTCCAAGAACACGCAATATCAGAGGCTAAACCTAGGCTAACCCCACAAGTTGAACACTTTTGCAAAGGCACACATGCAGCAGTCACAACCCAGCATCTTCGTCGCAGACGACAAGTTCGGCGACGTGATCCGCTGCCTCGAGGCGCGCGGCTGGACGCGCCATCCGCACCTGTCGTTCCCAAAGACCCGTCTCAAGTGGACCAACTACAGCAAGATCCCGTGGACGTCGTTGGCGGCGCGACGGCGCACAACTACCAGCAGCAGCGGGCAACAGCAACAGTGGCTCAACCATTTCCAGAACGCAGTACTCTTCTCGCAGAAGGACGTCTTTGCGCGCGCGCTCTACGAGTACGAGCACACTGCTGCTACGACCGCAGCTAATAGCAGAGACGGTCACGTGGTAGAAGGTGATGGTAATTATGATACTGTGGGTGTCAATGCGTTCTACTTGCACACGTTTGATTTGCTATGTGGCGATGACAAGCAGCTCCTGGTCGAGTGGTTCCTGTATTCACGTGCGCTCGCGATTCTCAAGAGCTACACAATACAGTTTGCTGCTGACGATGACGCAATCGATAAGCTTTCGGCTGCGATTGCGCTGCTGAGCGCTGTGATCGATGGCGACCCGCGATTCTTTTCTCGTACCAGGAGAATCGCGATTCTTGATGTCGAAGCTTCAGAATGGAAGGTGCTCTTGCGAAAGCACACTCAGATAGAAGAGCGAGCACCAGTTGCAGCAGTAATCAGTCCAATAGCGCCGGATCTCAAGAGCCAAGTGAAGCACATTCTGCAGACTCTGCGGAAGCTGGACCTCCAGTTTGACGCTGTGGGCTTTGAGAACCAGAACGTGTGGATCTGCAAGCCGTCGAATCTCTCGCAGGGACGCGGCATCCAGTTGCTGACATCCCTTGATGACATTCTGGCACTGCAAACACCTTTAGATGACGTTGAAGACGGCGATATCGATCGGAAAGAGCTCGAAGCATCAGCATCACCGCCTAACTCACAGAACAAGTGGGTGGTGCAGAAATACATGGAGCAGCCGCTGTTGACTCTGCGCGAAGGCCGCAAGTTCGACATCCGCCAGTGGGTGCTGATCAAGTCCCTGGAGCCGCTGCACGTGTTCTGGTACCACAAGTGCTACTTGCGGTTCTGCTCCGAGCCATTTGGGCTGCAAAGTGACCGGCTGGACGACCAGTTTGTACACTTGAGTAACTTTTCAATTCAGAAACATGCTGAAGGGGCTGCTGGTACTTCAGATGAATCCATGTGGAGCTCCGACACGTTTCAAGATCATTTGAGGTACGTTGATAGTGGAGTATTTGTTGTGGATAATGACAAAGCTACTCGAAGGCTCATTGTTACTCTGTCGCGAATGGATGCTTCAATAGGCAACAGCATGGCCACGATGTATGGAGCGAAACCATTGTCCCGCAGATGCAGCACGCGACTCGCATCGCGATTCTCTCGACAGCGTCTAAGCTCAATACCGTTGAGGTACGCTGGGAATATACTGGTTATGGTTGATTCTCTTATCGTGTTCAGCGATATTTTTTCCCTCGGCGGCTAACATTTTGTTTGGTACTAAATTCGCTGTTTTCGCATGCCCAGAACGGTTTCGAGTGGCTGGGACTGGACTTCCTGCTCGATGAGAACTATCGCGCGTGGCTTCTCGAGGTAAATGTGAGCCCTGACGTGAGTCACAGCACGAGCGTCACTGCGGAATTGGTGCCTCGAGCGACAGAGCATCTGCTGGAACGTACGTTACCCTTCACATCTTGCTCGCTCAGTCTTTCTCTTGCTCTAACAACAAAGCTGACGCTTTTTTTGATCTGCAGTGATATTAGATGAAACATCATCCTCGGAAAATGGCTGGCTACCTCTCACCGGTTTCCCGTGACTGAAATTAAAAAAGTGTGTAAACAGGATTGACATGCACTCACACATAGAAGGGTTACTGCGCTCTTTGAGCACGCAGCTGGTCCATGAGCGCGCTGTTTTCCATCTGCACGCTCTCCAAGTCCGAGAGCACCTTGTCGAGATATCGCCCGCTGTCGCGGTTCTGGAGCTGCGAAATCCAGTTCTCCAGGTCCCGTGTCGCGTTCTCTTTTTTGCCGACGTCACCCACGACGATGATCAGCTCTTCAAAGAGCTCGCGCACTTCGGCAAACTTGCGGTAGCACTCGACGAACGGATTGTTTTGGGTGTCCTTGCTACTTGAGCCCGAGACAGCAGCGCTCGCGGCGTTGTAGAGTTTGTCTTCCGCGACCGCTTCGCTTCGCTTGAGCTTCTCGGATGCAAAGTTGAGCTGCTTCTGGATCGACTTGATGTCGTCGATGATCTTGGAGATCTCTGCTTTCTGCTTATGCACTTGCTTGATGATCTCCATAATGCGCGCAGTGTACATGTTCCGGTTCAGATTCTGTGGAAGCTGCGAGAAAGTCCGGTCAAGGATGCGCACCGAGTTCATTTTCTCCTGGATCGCGGTCGCCATATCCTTCATTTCCTGACGGAACGTCTTCATCTCGGCGACAAACTGGCGGCATCGCGCTTTTCTGTTTGACTTCATCGCAACCAGTTTGGCTTCTTCCTTTAGGAGAGGAGCTCGGTGAGCTTCCCATTCTGCTTCTAGTTGCTTTAGCTTCTCGGCACTGTCCGCGCAAATGTTCTACATACATGATACACAAACAGCTTAGTGAGCTACCACCGCATTTGATCACATCAAAACGCAACAGCGCGATCTCTCTGAAAAGCCCTCTGACGTACCTCGAGTTTCGCGATGTTCTCTTTCGCCTGAGGCAGCATCGCAAACGTCTGCTGGCGCGTCGCAAAACTTTTCTTCATCTCGATTCCCTTCTTCTTCGATTCGTTGATCTGAATCTGGATGCGGTGCAGCTCCTTGTGGTCACGTTCAATGACTTTGCGCATCTTTGAGATCCGCTGCTGGGTTTCCACGAGCTGCGAGTGCATTTGCTCGAGCATTTCTGCTTCTTCCGCGGCAGTGAAAGCAACAAGAGGAGCAGAAGCATCAACAGTTGGCGGCGCGTCTTGTTTTGCACTCATAGCGTCACCGCTTTCAGCGAATGTCGATAACGCTTGAGATGCTGGGTCAGCACCAGCAGGCACGAGCGATTCGACTGACGGGAGGAAGCCAAACTCGCCTGTTGTTGTCGTTGCTTTCAGCTTTCCCAGTGCAAACTCGCTGTTGTTTTCTCCATCTTCATCATCCGAGTCACCTTGACCCATAAATCCTGCTTTACTAAGCTCCTCAGCAACCAGTTTGCTTTCGCTTGTAGCTTTCTGCTCACAAAGGCGGAAACAATTTGTTAGCAAACTATGAACCATATCCAGCGCCATCGAAGTAGTTCCCAAACGACAGATTCTTACTTTGACGTCATCCATACGACTAGCTTGCTCGGTCTCGAATTCAAATCTGCTTGCCTTTCGGTCAGCTACCTTTCCTTCATCTTCCTCATCGAAGAGAGTGATCTGCTGCATATTTCTGCGCTGGTTGGAGGCTAATGCTTCGAGCAGCGACGCGGTCTTGAGCGATTCGCTTGGAAAACTGTCAAAGAGAAAGCCACCTGCATAGAACAATGCCCACAAAATCCCAATTAAACTATATCTATGATGCTTCACAGATTACTTGCGGTTAGACTTGACTGTACCTTTCGCGTCTTCACCATTCTTCTGGGACTGCCAAGGCAAACTGACAGGCGCTGTCTTGAGTGGCAACGATTGGAAGCCTCGAAGCCCCTTCAATTCTCGATTCGGCAGCACGTAAAGTGTCCTCCCCTGCTTCCAGCTGCTAAAGATGCTCTGAAGGCGCTCGGGCGTCGTCAGTGAAGCCAGAGATGAAGAAGATGGTGACGATGATGCCGGCGACGCTTGTCCTGGCGCTGAAGACACAGAGATGAGCGCCGATGCGTCGTCGAGGCTGCTCTCAGCAGCAGTTCGCGGCAATTTGCCCACCAGCCACGTGAGAATGTTGCGTGTCTCCTTCTCACTGGGATACAGAAAGTGGTTGTATCCGCAGTCGCCCGCATATCCGAGATCCTACGTGTTATGTAGAACAATCAGTGATCGATAGATGGACAGACTGGTTAGATATTGTAGTAATGGTTATGAATCCGTGGCATGACACTATCGCAATTTTCCATATCTGAGTGCGGCACGTGCTCGTTTTACCTTGAGGATATTCGCGAGCTGCGAGCCAACGCGATGGCGCGCGGCGACACCTACAGGTGCGTCAAACGACGCCGGCAGCTGAATGTCCAGCTGGGATTCTGCGGCCGCGGCTTGTATGCGCGCGAGGCATTTCCACGCGATCACCACGAGCGCGTCGCAGTTAAGGTCCCTGACGCTCCAGTCTGAAGAAGAAGCGTCGCCATTTTCAGCAAGACTGCGTTGCAGAAAGAGAAAGAGACACACACATGCATACGCAAGGAAAGAGAGCAACAGGGGTTAGCGACTCCCAATAGAGCGACAACAGCAACCTATAATGACAGGGAAGAACGCACCACTCGCTCTGCTGCAGCGCCGTGAAGATGAGCACGTCCGCGTCCGCCATCGTCGCCAGCTCGTGCTCTTTCCACCAGCTTCAAGAATCTTTTTTGAAATCCTCGCATTTGGCTTGATGTTGATCATGGAAGTCGGAAACTTCACTAAGGTACGACGTTCAATTACGTACGAATATGGCGCTTGTCCTTGTCCACCCTGTTTTGTCTGTTTGTTGATTTGTGAAAGTTCAATTTTCAAGCAAAATCGCAGTGGTCATTTTGAAGTAACTGAGCGACGGGTTCCGTGCTGATGACCACTTCGTTCCACGTACTGACACAGGACGACGGAGCCATATTCAGCCACGCACATGAGCACTGTGATGATGATCCTCTTCGTTCCGGCCCAGGTGCGCGATCTGTGCGTAGTTCTATGGTTTGCATCTTGTGGTTCGCCGCTCTTCAATTTGTCTGAAAGATCGCATGGGGTTTTTTCGATAATGGAAAGAGACGCCAACGAGCGAACCTCTCGCCTCTCGTCTCTCAACAAGCGGAGCCTGACATTCTAAACAAAAGAAATGGTGTGCGCATTTTGTGTGCACGTGTAATACATGTAGACGATCGCTACGCCTGCTTCTCCTTTATAAAGCAAGCCGAAAGTGGAGCGAAGAGGAGCGAGAGAACACGGCGACTGCTCGCGGGTGACCTTTCAAGCGAACGAGCGTGCGCAAGGGGCGAGCTTCGGTCGCGAAACGACGCGGCCCTGCCAGGCAGGCAGCCTGCGCTTCACCATCGAGCCAAAATGGCGCACTGTCGCTGTGAGAAAGATTTGCAGTCGCTTCACGGTGGTCGGGAGTAGAAAGAAGAAGAGCGCCGCATTCTGGGAGCGAGCGTAACGTCAGCAGTTGAAGATTCGGAGCGTTGGGCACAAGTTACACGAGCGAATTGCTGGACGATATTCGCGCAAAAAGATACAATGGACGTGAAGCACGAACCAGCAGCTCGTAATAAGCATGAGCAAGTTCACGCAAGCGTCGATACTCACAGCACGGAGAACGCGCGACATGGTGACGACCACCAAGAGCACCAGCACCAGCACCAGCACCAGGACAAGCGCGCACCGCGTGATGAGAAGCAGCACATCATTGAGCGCGCGCAGGACGCGATCGACGCGCTGCATCATGAGGTGTTGGCCAAGCACCGCAGCGAGAAGATGAAGAAGAAGACGAAGACGCTTAATGCTGAAACCGCCGAGTCTGCTGAACGCGACAAGGACCCGCAACCGAGACACAAAGGAAGAGACCGTGTGCACGTGTGTGTGGATGTCCACGCCGGTCCGTCCGAAAAGGAAGATGAGACGTCCACTCCAGAAGTGCCGCCGTCGCCGATCGAGATGTTGATGCGCAAGATGCACGAGCTCGTGCAGAAGTACACCACCACGGACCAACAAAGTGACGAGCAGCAAGCTACGACTGCAACTTGCACATCTTCAGAAACCGATGAATCGGAGATGGCGCGGCTGCAGAGCAAAGTGGCGGAGCAAGGCGAGCAGCTGCGCCAGCTGAGCGAGCGCGACGCGGTGCATCAGGTGGAGGCCGAGCACTTGCGCAAGAGCGTGCTGTCGCTGCAGCAGGACCTCATTCGGCTCATGAACATCGTGGAGCTCCAGATGCAGATGCCGTCGGTGCAAGTGCCGATCCTCGGACCGCCGTCAGCTTTCTCACCGCGACCACAGCACGTTGCGCCAGAGTTTCACCACCACAACCATCAGCAACAGCACCACCAGGCTCCTCCCGTACGCCACCACCAGAGCCATGTGCACGAGTATAAAGCAGAGCATGAAGCAATGGCGCCGCCCTTCTTGAATCACCGATTCATGGAGACAATCGAGCAGCGCGGCGGCAAGCGGACCCATGACGGGATGGCGAATGTTGCAACTTCCAGTAACAACAGTGTCAACAACAACAAGGAGCGCCACTTGTTAGTGAACCTTCTCGACTCAACGCAGCCGCTGGTGTCGCCGCATGAGACCTTTGACTCGGGCTTGCTCAAAGAATCGTTCTCACCGCAGCAAAAGCGAATGAAAACCTCGAGCAACAATAACAGTAAGCTGGGCAAGCGTCCATGGAGCGCCGACGAGGACCGAACGCTCTCCATGGCGGTCACGTCCTCCGGCGCGAGCGATTGGTCGGCGATCTCGCGCATTCTGCCCGGACGGTGCGGCAAGCAGTGTCGCGAGCGCTGGGTGAACCATCTGAGCCCCGATGTGAACAAGGAGGCGTGGACTGAGTACGAAGACGACATCATCTTCACGACCCGCGAGAAGATTGGTAACCACTGGGCGGACATCGCGCGGCTTCTCCCCGGACGCACAGATAACGCAGTTAAGAACCGGTTTTACTCCACTATGCGAAGACGCATCCGCCAGCAGCGAACGAGCTTCAGCACTAGTACGAGCACCATTTCCAGCAACATCGTTGACAGCAAGCCATTCCTTGATGTGACCCAGCAGAGATGGAATGGGTGTCAATCTGAAAGTGTGCATCATACTGCGGCAGCAGACACCGGCGAAAAAGTGAGGCGTCCACACCAGGAGGACGAAGCAGAAAAAAATGTGCAGAGCCGTTCGCATTCTCCCGCACGAACAACCGCCTGCTCATATCCTTCGTCTACAGCGAGTTCACCAGAGCCCACGCGCGAGAGCCAAGAGCAAGAAGC
>JALBYZ010000929.1:0-12981 GCA_038050575.1 Globisporangium mamillatum | reverse complement strand
TATATACAGTGTCGAAAACACAAACCTACTCCAACCAAGCATGTTAAAGCGCCCGGCTAGTCCATGCTTTGTTTTGCCTTCGTGCGACGTCGCCACCTTCGACTGTCTCCTCCGTCACCTGCCATACACTAGGCGGTGCCAACGTGCACGCCGATGGCGACAAGCGCCGCGACGATCCACGCCCCCACCCGCCGCTCCGTCGCCGCGCTCTTGCTGGCCGCCTTGCCGTCCGCGGTCGCGACTGTCTGCAGCACTTTGTTGCCCTGGAGGTCCGAGGTCGTCGCCTTGATGCACGCCACAAGCGTATCTTTGACGAACTCGCCCGGTGAGAACTGGCCCTCCGTCACGCACTGCGGCGCCTGCGTGATCGTGTCCTCGATCAGCTTGAGGCAATCGGCCGAGCAGTACTTGGAGCTGCCGATCGCGGTGGTAAGGCCAGCGGCGCAGCCGTTCAACGGCGTGCGCGCGCCGGTGGTCTTCTCCCATGCCTCGCGCTCCACAAAGGTACAGTTGCGGAGCCCCGGAGATTCCTTTGGCACGTACTTGCTGGACGTCGTGAGACGGTAGCGCTTGCACTGGTCGAGCAGGTGCGTGGCGCGCTCGGTCTCGCTGTCGCCGCCGCCGATCGAGCAGTTGGGCGCCTGCGCGAGAACGCGCTCCTGGTACGCGAGGCAGTCGTCGTCGCACACTTCGAACTGCACCGACTGCACGGTGCACTTGAGCGGGATCTGCTGGACGGCTTTGAACGCGGTCTCCTGCTCGGACGTGCATAGTGGCGGCGCGGACGTGGACCACACCATTGAAACCACGTCCACAGTGAGCAGCAGCACGAGCACGAGTCGCGATGGCGCAAGGGGGGCAACCATATTTGGGGGCGGTGAATGAGCGGCTTCGGCGTTCTGACGTTGTGGTCGCGCTGCTTCGAGTTCAAATGCTCGGGCCTTCAGATGGTGGCGGAGTGGTCGTGGAAGCAGCGGGCTTGACCTCTTCCTGTAGGCAGCATCATGCACGCACTCGGAGAGCCGCCACGCGGGAGATGAGCCGAAATCCCTGACCAAGGCGCGGTTCAGTAGACTCTTCAGTAACTCCCCAGTAGTGTCACAATCGAGAAAGACTAAAGGTAACGGTGTACTGTATACGAAGTACAGTAGCGTTACTTCGAAGTACAATGTATGAGAACAAATCATCCCGCATTTTTATGCAAGGTTTTAGGGTTTCGCACACCGTTTTCAGACGTTGCACTGCAACGTCTGAAAACGTGTCGCATCGCCCATCAAATATCCTGACAGATGTTTACGTCGTCAATCAATCATGGCGAATGATTCGCTCGAGTAAGCTTCATGAATAATACATCCGTAACTTACGCGAACATATTTCATCCACCGTGTCCGCCCTGTCTGTACGCCCATCCTCCTCCCTTTCGGGTGTTGAATTGTAGTGTAGTACTACCGTCGGTATGTACTTCGATGTCATCGACGATCACATCATCATACAATGCGGTATCCCCGGTACTACCCGTACATGGCGACAGTGAGCGTTTTGGAAGGGAAGGAAGGTACCGGCGTCCTGCGCCAACGCTTTCAGCGAAGTCCATGACGCCACCGCCTGATCGCCTGGGAGACCCAGGCCAGTGAACAGGCTGCTGACCAGGCTGCTGACCAGTGTCTGGTGACCAGGCTGGTGAACAGTACAACCAAAGTTTGTTGGACTTTGGTCTAAATGGATAGCCACAGCTGACAGCTGTACTCATGCAGAGCACTTTCCTCCCGCGGGAACGAAGGAGTCGAGTCGTGGGTCACGACTCGTGGGCAGACTACAGTGTACTACTGTATGTTGCGCATACTACGTAATGCGCAGACACTACAGTGGTATATCAGCCACGGATGTCTCCCTCATTGCCTCAATGTTTTCGTCAACAGCGGGCACCGAGAGCACACAGCATGCAACACGAGCAGACGCCTTGACACTGTGCTGCTGCCACAGTACTTCGAAGTACTGTACCTGTATGGTGCATGTACACTGTATTCTGTTGCTGCGATGGCGACACGTCGCGCGAGCACTCGCAGGAGGTGACGGCGGACTTTGCCGGCGAAGAGGAGCTACGAGGCCGAGAAGAAGGCGTTCGCGCAGGAGTTGGAAGACTACGAGGACGACGACAGCGACTACGCGCCGCAGGAGGAGGATGAGTCGGAGGAGGACGACGACGAGGAGGAGCAGGAGCTGCTGCGCACGCTCGAGAGCGCGCTGGACGAGCACGCGGACGAGGTCGGCGACTTCTATCTGAAGCGCATGCTGGAGCAGCGCGACTCGCTGGACGCGGACGAGGCCGCGTGGGTGGACAGCTACGTCGTGCAGCAGCGTGAGTGGAAGGAGAAGCACGGCACGAGCATCGACGAGATGGATCTCGACGTGCGGCTGGGCGCCCACATCAGCAAGACGCGGAGCACGATGACGCGCTGAAGAAGCCTCATGCGGAAGAGGACCAATCGTCGCAGCTGAACGCGCTGATGGAGACGCTGAACGGCCGCGCGCTGCCGTACCTGCCGCCGTCGCTGCGCAATCAACCGACCGAGCTGATCCTGTCGCTCGTGGCCGTGGTGGTGTTTCTCGGAATCGCAGTTGCCGTGCAGTTCTACGTGGCGTTCAAGGAGCCGCTGTATTCGTGATCGTGGCGACTGCAGTAGACCAAGGCGTAGACGACCCACGAGACGCGTGCTAGGAAGCAGAGGAGAAGGAGCGGTAGAGATGGACGAATATTTTGGATTTGTTTGTATTATCCCAGTGTTACGACAGCGGCATGGCTGATACGTCCCAGACGCTGCACTCCATCAGCAGCGGGTCGTTGTGCTGGTACAGTTGCGGCGTCGCGGCCTCCACCTCCAGCCGCAAGAGACCTTCGTCTTGCGTTTCATCAGCTGAGACCGTGACCTGGAAGCCAAGGACCCGCAGGCTCGCGCCGTCGGCTGCGAGCCATTGCGAACAGCAGCAGCACCAGCCAGTCGCCCAACGGCACCACGAAGCTGTCGCCCAACACGACGTAGCCCAAGCGCACGAGCTCATAGCAGTCGAGGCTGCGGCCGTGGGCGTGGCTCTCGTACTGGGGCGAGGTCCGTCCGAGGCCTGCATTTTGACTGCACGCTCGACAGTTGTCACTGTATCGGGGGAGCCCTCCACTGGCCACGAGAAAGGCGGCATTTTCGTGACGCCGACGAAAAGCGGCGTGAGGTTGAGCGCGAGCACCGCCAGTTTGAAGCCGAAGATGGACCAGACGCGGCCGTTGAGCCGCAGCGCCGCGTCCGACGTGAACAAGTCGACGAGACTCAGCCTCTCGTACTCGCGCGCGGTCATCACGGACGTGACGCGGCCGTCGAACTCGAACCATCCGCTCATGGCGAGATGCCGCCGCAGCACGTGGAGCAGACACAGAACGCCCAGCGACGGGCCGAAGAGCGCGTCGCTCGAGCGTCTGCGCAGCGCCTTGGCGACGAGATTCAGCGCGCTGTAGAAGAACAGCATGGTCTTGGCGATGCCCGGGTAGATGGCGAACCAGGCCTCGCCGAAGGGCCGCTGCTCGCCCTCGAACTTGCAGCCCGCGGTGAAGAACGCCGCCAGCGCCGGCTTCATGCGCGGCAGCAGGATCAGCGGAAGGATCTCGAAGTTGCGCGTGTTGGAGAGGCAGTCGATGCCGGCGCTGCAGAGCGACCGCGAGTAGCCGCGTCGGAAGGCGTTGAGCAGCGCCAGCGACGCCGCGAGCCAGCGCAGCAGCATGGCGACGGTCGAGTTGGAGAGGAACGTCGCGACGTCGTAGATGCTGCGCACGCGGCGCTGCTGCATGGCCTCGTAGATGAAGAGACCGAAGCGCGTGCCGTTGGAGATGGCCACCGAGTTGGACCAGAGCGTCGTGTCGCGGCTCGTGAACTTGGTGCCCCACCACTCGTCGTGCTGTAGTTGGACACTGAGGCAGGCGACGGGCCCACACAGTCGATCTCAGCGTCATGCGCGACGTCAAACTGCCGCCTCTGTAGGCTCAATGCCGTGCCAGGCTGCGTGCTGATGATGTCCGAGTACCAGCGCATGCCCGTCGTCGGGTCGTCCAGCCAGCCATTCTTCCACGTCGCGCCGTTGCCTGGCGGGATGCCCAGCCACTCGGCGGTCTTGCGCTCTCGCTCGGAGCGGCTCACAGCAGATAGCCACGCGCCTTTCTCGTTAGTCGAGTCGAATTCGCCGCTGAGACGGAACACACACGAGTTGCCGTCGACTCCGGGCATCACGTACCGCGCGTAAACCGCGTTGTCCCAGTACGGCAGGATCAGCACGGGCAGCGAGTTCGTGACGACCTTGGTTACGTTGCTGTGTAACCCGTCGACGACGCGCACATTCTCGGTGGTGACGCGGTACCCCAGCGCCTCGCAGGCCCTCGCGATGCCGTCCAGTCGCGCGGCAATGGCGTCGCACGCCACTTCGTACCGTTTCGCGATCTCTTCCCGCAGCTCGATCTCCTCCTGCTTGACGACCCGGTAGCCGTCAACTGAAGAGCCCGTGGTGTCGACTATGTGAGACCGTGAAGACGACGCCTTGAGCACGATGCTGAGCTGCATGGGCTTGTACAGGCGGCCTTGCAGCACGCAGACGAGACTGCGGTCGCTGTACGGCTCGTCGTTCAGCCCTTCGATCGCGTACGGGCCTTGGGTGGGCGGCCTGCCGTATAGCATGTACTGGGCTGCCGTCATTGTGTCCCAGATGATACAAGTGAATTGCGACGCGACCAGCACGACCACCAGGACCCAGGACGCCCCGTGGTTGAGCGCTTCGAGGAGCTGCCATAAAGACCACCGGCGGCCGCGACGCGTCTTCAATTTGGTGCGCAGTGTCTTCATCTTCTCGCGGTGCGTGCGCAGTTGCAAGTGGTGTTGGCTCTTCGCCTCCTCCGGCCCAGGGCCAGCACTTCGTCCTGGAGGCGCTCGTGCCGCCAGCGGCACGACGGGGGGTGATGTGCGGAGCATAGGAGGTCGTGACGACTGCAAAACGTGTCGTGACGCTGTGTTTCGAGGGTCAAGGGCAGAAGTTACCACGCACGCGGGTGTGCCTGGGACAGTGCCCGCGGTGGAAGGGTGCCTGTGGTGGGATGTGCGCTGAAGGCAGTGTAGCGCAAGTGTTTTTATAGACCTCGCCGATCAGAACCAGTGCCGCTGACTCGCGGGCATCTTGTCGATCGCCTGGTTGATTGCGGCGTCCGTCGTGTCCGACTTGTTATCGTCGCGGCATCCAGACAACAAGGTATACCGTCTCCGAATCCAGCCACGAGCACGACGAGGAGACGGTAGTCAGGACAACACCATGACAGCACTCAAGCGCGCGTCGCGGCTCTTCGCCAAGCTGCACCGCTGGAAGAGCAGCCACCAGTACCTGGGGCGCTACTCGATCGAGAAGCTGTACGTGTTCCACGACTACGAGCGCCACACGAGTCTCTGGCGCGTCGCCGGCGTGCTGCTGTTCACGCCAGTGCCCGTGCTGACTGCGATGCTGGCAATGGATGCGATCCCGTTGGGCGATCCGTCCGCCGGACTCCACCACAACGGTATCACGCTGTTCCGGTCCATCGTCTCGCACACGGTCATGACCTTTGCGACGATGCTCTCGCTCAAGGCGTCCGTGCAGCTTCCGGACGACGGCTACTCCTTGATGAGCGTCGGCGTGATCGCGGCGCTCGTGGGCATCACGCTCGAGCTCGTGTGGCTGCCGTTCATGATCCTCTGGCGCTTCCCCGTGCCCTTCCGCGAGTTCCTCGGCCTCGTGCCGTTCTCGCTGCTGGTCGTGCTGTTCCACTGGCTCTGCGCCAAGGGCGTTTTGCTGGCGCACCGCAACCAACTGCGTCGCATTCTGCCGCTGCTGGGCGCGCAGCTCACGCTGTTCTACTCGTTTCTAGGGC
Source organism: Globisporangium mamillatum (assembly GCA_038050575.1). Lineage (NCBI taxonomy): Eukaryota > Oomycota > Peronosporomycetes > Pythiales > Pythiaceae > Globisporangium > Globisporangium mamillatum. The sequence continues at coordinate 7,052 of JALBYZ010000929.1, read as the reverse complement.
TTTCCATCGGCTTTGCCTACGTGCCGCTGCCAGGCCAAGTGGCCATGGTCCTAGGCTTTCCAGTCGTCAAAGTGATGTTGAAGAAGGCGCTGTGGCGGTTCGCCACCACCCTCGACGACCTCACGACGGACGTGACGATCTGCATGGTGGAGATCTCTGGCGCGCTCTACCAGACTTTGTGTCTGCAGCACGTCCAGTCGCAGCGCTGGACGTGCTGCTCATGGCCATGGACTTCATCCAGGCCGTCGCCGAAGTCCACTTGTACATGGCGCGAGACTACATCACCGACAACCAGAGCACGCTCCACACGGCCGTCAAGATCGTCGAGACCGCGCTGTTCCCCGCCGCCGCTGAGGTTGACAGGGCGACGACCAAGCCATTGGCTCCAGCAGCCACACTGGCCAAGCCAGCATCGTCGTGCTTGTCGTGGTTTGCCAGGCGGTCGCCCAAAGTTGCGTCCGAGGCCTCCGACAGGCCCAACAGACCGTCCACGGCGCCGGCCGTGGCCTTCTCTGCCTCCCGCGCGAGAGCCATGCGCGCGTCGTTTAAAGCCGCCGCGCAGTCCGTCCTGCTACCTCAAGCCGTGGTGTTCAATGAGACGCGGAAGCAGCTCCTGGATCTGTCGGCGCAGTCGATCGCGATGCCCGTGGCCTCCAGTCCAGACGGTTCGAGCGGCGCGCAGGCCCTGCACATCTCGGGCGCCGTCCAGATCGACGGGCTCACGATCGAGCGCCGCGACCAGGCGCGGCTGCTAGAGCAGTCGCTGCAGTTGCTGTTCTCCAGCGAGGTGCTGCTCTTTGTCGAGTTCATGGAGGTGCTCCTGCCGCTCGTGTACGGTGTGTACGTGGGCGTGGGGTGGCACCTGCCCAACGCCAAGTACAACTACGTGTTGATGGCGATGACGCGCGTGCAGATGCAGAAGGCAGTCGTGAGCTCGCTGGCATACGCGGTGCTCGAGGCCGTGTCGCTCGCGCTCGTGTGCTGGCTCATGCACCGCAAGTACGGCATCAAGTCGCTCTACCAGCTCGCGTTCGTGCTGGAGAAGTACTGGATGACGCTCCACGGCAAGCTGCTGGCCACGTTCATCACGATCGTCAACTCGTCCACCGTCCATCAGGGCATCGACTTCACGTTCCGGTTCGACTAAGCCGCAACAGCGTTGGCGTCGGTTCCTGAACCTCATAACTGAGACCGTGCGGGCGACAATACCGATCTAGAAGACCGTCATGAGACTGAGACTGAGACTAAACCCAACAACAGAGACCAAGAATGCACACGGCGTGGCCTGGCCGACCTGTTGCGACGCATATCAAGCAGGCGGCGACAAGCCTCCCAGTCAACCGCTGCACCCAGAATGACGGAGCCGCTCCACCAGGGGACGATGACGGGCCCGACGAGCAGATCACGGGCCGCTACTCCGTGGGGAAGCTACACTACGAGCAGCGTCATGGCTTCTCGCGCGTCGCGTGGGTCCCTGGAGCACGCGCTGCACCGCATCTTCTCGTGTGAGGTGCTCATGTTCGTCGAGTGCATGGAGATCTTCATGCCGCTGCTCTACAGTCTCTACGTCCGCGTGGCCAGCCTCATCCCGCACGCGCGCCGCTACAACCTCGTGCTGGCGTCCATGACCGCGACGCGACGTCCAACGCGCTCACGTTCGCCGTGCTCGAGAGTGTGTCGTTCACGCTCATGTGCTGGTTCATGAAGAGCAAGTACGGCATCTCGCCGCTCCACCAGCTCGCGTTCGTGCTGGAAACGTACTGGATGACGCTGCAGGGCTGCTTCGTGACGATCCTGTGCTCCATCACCATGCACCAGGGCGTGGACTTCACGTTCCACTTTGACTACGACGCGATGCTGGCCGAGACCAGTGCGCTTGCGAACGCCTCGGCAACCGGCGGCAGTTGAGACTTGGTTTCACGCGACTGGAGCGACTCTGGACGAATCGATATTTCCACAACGGAGACCATGGGTCGCGAGCCACAGCGAACGCCGCGTGAGAAGCAGGAGCGGGAGCGCTGGCTGCGGCTCGCCAAGCGCGTGTACAACTGGACGCTGTGGGGCTTCGTGGTCGTGCTGCAGCTCACGCAGGTGCTGAGCAGCGTGACGTCGCTCCAGGGCCAGTACGACGTCAGTTTAACCTACGGACGGTCTCCACTTGAAGGGATCTACGCGATTCCTGGTACGAACGACGACCCGATTGCCGACCGCTCCATCGTCTGCAGCCTCAAGGGACGACTCTACAAGCCGCAGCAACTGACGACTGCTCTCGCCGTAGCGGCTGCCAACAGTTCGCTATTTAGCCCAGCGGCTTCCTCCGTCAATCGATACCGTGTGCTCGGCCGCCAGGGGCTCGTGCTGCCGCCTGACGTGTACACCCGCTACGTCACGGACTGCAACCAGATCGCGGCGACGCTGGACAACATCCGCAAGATCTGTACGACGCTGGGCTACAACGTCTCCGCTAGGCACCTCCGCGTCGTCATCGACGGCAAGAACGGCCTCGACAACGACGCCTCACTCGTGGCGCTGCCGTCTGCATTGCCCGTGCTCATCCTCCCGTACTGGGACAACGCCGTGTTTGCCCACTATGCGATGCCTGGTGAGGACGGCAGCGCCTGTGTGTTTCGCCTTGAAGGAAAGTACGACAACCCTGCATCGTCCCAGTCGGCAATGCGAGCCGTCAACCGAGCGGTGCGTGAGACCAAGACGGCCGAGTGGCTCAATCTGCGTGGCGGAACGTGGCGCCACGGCTGGTACGAACACGAGTCGCCAGTGACGTCGCGGTGGTTCTCGGACGTGATCAGCAGCGACCCCAACACTCCCTACGGCGTGTTCAACCGCCACTTTGACACCAGCAGTGGCAACGAGACCGACTGTTCCAACGTTGAGGCGTGTGCTGAGGAGCCCGTGCGTCAGTCGTGGGGCAAAGACCTGTACGTGGTGTAGCAAACCTACACGTTTAACTCGTTGGCGGTCGGCAACGGCCGGCGCGAAGGTCTGTTTCTCTACACGAACGACTTATCGCGGCGCGTCGCCAGCATCTACCGCCTCGAGACGCTCGTCTCCAACATCTCCATGGTGTATCTGCTCTTCCGCTGGCTCGTGGCGCTGCTCGCGTTGCACGACACTGGTGAGACCGTGGGCGTCGGCGTCTTGGCGTGCGCGCGGTCGTTCCAGTTGCTACCGCTCAGGCTGCTGCTTCGCCTCAAGACGATACTCGCGGCTCTGTGCACCGTCGGCTGCAACTTTGAGGGCGACTAGTTGAGTCTCAGCGCAGCGTTTTCCGTCATGTACCCCGCGATCGCTGAGTTCGTGATGATGCTGTTCAGCTTGCTGAATCTGCTTGCCAAGGTATTGCGTCGCCGCATGAGCGACGTACTGTTTGGCCCGACGCTCCTGCTTCTCAGTGCCCTTCACGCCTTGCGCTTTGGCATCGCGGGGTCGGAGTGGTTCGGGATCGCCGGCCGCGTGACCACTATGGTATCCGCGGCGGAGTTTGAAGCTGCGAGGTTCGTCGACTTCTTCACGACCACGCTTGCGTTTCGCATGAATGGTGAGGTCACGTCCGTCTCCGCGTTCAAGTTGGCGCTGCTCTCGCTGCAGCTCCTCCCGCTGGTCGTTCGGTACTTCCACACCAATTCACGCACGCAGGGCCAGCGTATCGCGACCGTGGAGAAGGCCATGTTGTTGCGTGTCGCGTCTAACGGCGGCCTGGGTCGGTCTCCGATCCACTTGGTTACGGACGCAAAGCAAGAGCCCGCGCCAGTCAAGACGGAGGCTGTCATGGCGTTTGACCAAGTCCACCGCCCTTCCCTCCAGCAGTCGAGTCCGAAGCGACGATCCACCAAGCCAAAGCCGCTCCAGCTCACTGTAGTTCCGTACGAAGTCGTGCGCTCGGGCTTCCTCGTGCTGGGCGACGACGTGCTGATCTCCATCCACGACTGGTGCTGGTTCATACTCTCGGCGCCGTTTCGCCTGTGCCGCGTGCCGATGGATCACCTCCGTGTGGTGGTCTGGACGCTCGATCGTGAAGACCACGGAAAGCAAGCGAGCGGCAGACTGAAGGGCGATCGACCGCTGATGCGCCGCGTCACAGATCCCCGGTTCGAGGGCATCCGTGCCTGGGACATCAAGTCGCGAGCGCTGCAGTAGAGAGGTCTGGTGCATCAATCAGCGCCTGATTCTTTGCGTTGTTGTTCCCATTCCCATGGTTATGTCGGCGATTGACGCCCTTGGAAGCTAAAGATCTGAGACCAAGCCCGGCTTCTGAGCCGGCAATCTCCCATGGGGCAGTTTCATGTGGGGCATGGCACTTTGGTACGATACAGCGCGTGAACAAAACCAGCAAGTGAGCCGACAAGTCAACTAACGGAGACCATGGCTGGGGATCCGGAGCTGCAGCGGCGCCAGCGCTGGCTACGGCTCGCCAAGCGCGTGTACAACTGGACGCTGTGGGGCTTCGTGGTCGTGCTGCAGCTCACACAAGTCCTGGGCGGCGTGCCGTCGGTCCAGCGCTCTCGTGCTCTCCACGCGGTCTACGGACGGTCTCCGTTAGACGGACTGTCGGAGATCCCAGGCACAAACGACGACCCGTTCACCGATCGCACGATCGTTTGTAGTCTCAAGGGACGACTCTACAAGCCGCAGCAGCTCTCGGTCGCTCTGGCAACGGCGAACAGCTCTCTGATAAGCCCAGCGGCTTCGTCCGTTAATGGATACCGCGTGCTCGACCGCCAGGGGCTCGTGCTGTCGCCTAACGTGTACGCTCGCTACGTAGCCGACTGCAACCAGGTCGCCGCGACGCTGGACAACATCCGAAAGATCTGCACGACGCTGGACTACAACGTCTCAGCCAAGCACCTCCGCGTCGTCGTCGACCACAAACAAGGCCAAGACAACGATGCCTCACTCATGGCACTGCCGACCACTCTGCCTCTGCTCATCCTCCCGTACTGGGACAACGCCTTCTTCGCTCGGTACGCGATGCCTGGTGAGGACGGCAGCGCCTGGTGAGGACGGCAGCGCCTGCATGTTCCGTCTCGGCATCAAGTACGAGAACGCAGTGCCATCCCTGTCTGAACTGCGAACCGTTGACCGTTCCGTACGTGAGACCAAGACGGCCGAGTGGCTCAACATGCGCGGTGGGACGTGGCGCCATGGCTGGTACGAGCTTGTGACTTCACGTTGGTACTCGGACGTCATGGCCAGTGGCGGCGACAACGCGTTGGGCATTTACAACCGTGTCTTCGATACAGTCAGTGGCAATGAAACCGACTGCTCAGGTGCCAAGACGTGCGTCGAAGTGCCGGGAAGAGAGTGGTGGGGCACGGACCTGTACGTCGTCGAGCAGACCCACTGGTACCAGTCAGTCACCATCACGAATGGCCAGCGCCAAGGCCTCTTCCTACTCGCAGCAGTTCTGAGCAATTCAATTTAGCATTCTACCAAACTGAATCAGTTTTCCCAGAGCTCTTCATGCTCAACTCCTTTATCCGAAAAGACGACGAAGCATCAAGGACAGCAATGCCATCCGACGCGACGCAGCTTTAAGAATGCGAACAGTTCACAAGAGAAACCCTTAGGTGTGTTGTTGTAACCTCTCGCACACAACCGAAGTCGGCGCAAGAAGCTCAGCGCAACACTAGCGCACCAAATCGAACTGTATTAGTATGCAAAGCATAAGAACACAATCTCAATTTCCCGTTCGCACGCAGACTCCACTGGAATCTCCAGCAGAAATACTACGCACTTGATTTGCCAATTGCCCGAGTCTTAGAAGTGACAGAATCACCCCTGCGAAAACCAAGCAAGAAGTCACGAATTGCCTGAACAACACGTTCCGGGAGACATAAAGACAGATCCCTTTCGCAGACGCCATTCGACATCTACTACTTGAGGTCACTTCACATCACCACAAATGCCCCTCCGATGCCTACCCCGCTAATCGGCCGTTTCATTTTAGTCGTGACAGTTGCATTAGTACAGAAAATGAAACGGTCGAAAAGCCGTTTCATCTTATGTCTGGCGGTTGTGCATACAAATTTGAAGTTTAAGTGGGAAAGTTCATAAATTTCAAAACATATGTTTTGTGGGCAATTCTCCTTTGAATCTTCCCTGTATGGGACTTCACCGTATGAGCTGTCCCTAGTGTCCCCTAGAGGAGTTCCAGGGGGAAGTGCTGGTGGCAAAAGCATGCGACGTGTGAGCATGGTCCTGGTGTTGGGATGTACTTCTGAGTCGATATCTCCACAACGACGAGTGGTACTGGTGCAGTCCAGACGGATAAATGATGTCTGTGTTATGGAGTAACTGATAGTGAACAGTGAGATTGCCTCCGTGCATTATATATTGGTGGCATGTGTCCCGTTAGGGTTTGAAGTCGTACGAATATGGAGGTTTGGTGGTAAATTCTGTATGTTTGTGATGCGAAGGCTGTAGATATGGCACGTTTTAATTTGATAATTAGATGCTCCATGTTGATGTACCTCTGAAACAGTGCTTGGGGCGTGTGTGGTGTGTGCATGGGTGTGTTGGTATGTCCCGGTAAACATTTTAGTGAAATGGTGCCAAGTTGTGGTATTTGTGGTGTTAATTTGCATGGTTTGCAGAGACACCAGTAGGCTTTTGGTGTATGGTAGTCCATGCTTGGGGACATCTTTCTTCGTTTGTAGAAGTGGAATTCGATCAGTGGTTGCGGAGTTATTCCATTTTTGGTGCAAAAACTAGTGTGGAAATTAGGGTTTGGCCGCAAACCCTAACAAGTTGGCTGGACGCATCAGGGGTGGTTTGGTTAGAATCGCTGTATGACGCCTTGGGTAGTTGCATAGTACCCTAGGGCATGTGTGTATGATGTCGGAGTGGTAGGGTTTGCAGTGGGAGCATGCTGGGAGCGTTTTTGGCTAACCCTGGGGTAGGGTTTGCAAACCCTAAAGTTAGGGTTGGTTTGACCGATTTGAGTGTGTTCCGCTTGTACAGATGATCCTCACCACAGTCACATGGGTCTCTTTTTATAAACCTCGCATATATATTGGATTACATTTTATAATGTT
>JALBYZ010000928.1:0-12997 GCA_038050575.1 Globisporangium mamillatum | reverse complement strand
CGGATCTGCTCGCCTTCTTTTGTGCCTCTCGTCTGCAGCGAACCGATTGACACAAACGATGGTAGGTTGTCGCCTTCAACACAGTGTGCTGCTGTGAGCACGTACGTCACGCCAACGAGACTGCCACCACAGTAGTTTGCACCTTCTTGCTCGAATCGCAGCCCAGCGGCGAAGCTCAAGTGCGGAGGCAGCTAGCTGACGACGAACTCGGGGACGACGATGCTCTCGAAGATACCAAAAGACCACGAAGTGTAGGGAGCAACAGGATTACCGAGGAAATCGACTGCGCTCGCTGGCCACAGGAACGGCTGGGGGTTTGTCACTCTTGCACCGCCGCTCGCGAAGCCGAAAAAGCACATGAGCCACGGCCCAGATCCGTGCGCATGGAAGAAAAGACTCCAGGGTCTCCGCTTGGAAGCGTTACCAAGCTCTGCTGTCCACTGGCGAGGCGAAAGCACGCAGGCGTAGTTCTGAGCTTCAGTTGAGTTGGCTTCGAAGCCACAGAGCGTGCTCTCCACCATCGTCACATCGTCGACCAGCCACGTGACCTCGAGCGAGTCTGGGTCCACCTGAAGCACGCCGAAGTTTGGGGATCCAAAATCGCTCCGGAGCCATTCCACCGTGTTGTCGACGAGAACCGCCGGGCTGATCTCTGCTGGCCATGACTCCACTTGAATGACGGCAAAGTCGCTTGCAATGAACTCGTCTTCATCGATAAAGCTGCTGTTAGAGCTGTTACAGCTGTTCTTCGCTGCAAACTCTGGATGGTACGTGACCACCAGGATCGGCGCGCTCAGGTGCTCCATGTCTATGCGGGTGCCATCACTGGAGACGAACGGGAGCAACCAGAACTCAGCGAACTCGAGCACCGGCGCGTCCAGCTGGGCCACGCAGTGCGCTTGCGCGAGCAGGTGGCCGTAGCTGATCGCAACTGCGACGCAGTCACCTGGGTTTGATGAGACTCTGCGCCGCGTGTCGAGTTCGAATTATTCGATTGTAGGAGAGCGACCGAGCGCACTGGCACAGGGATGTTGCTCGGCTCCAGCTTGATGTGGATACTCGAGGCAAGCACCGCCGACCAAAGTGAATAGCGCTGCACGCTGCACGCTGCACGTTTCATCTTCTACTTTGTGCTGTCCTTATGCTCGGAAGAACATCTGGTTGACTAGTTGTGAACACTTCGCGCGTGATGGCAGGCGTGCTATAGTGGACGTGCAGTCTCTAACGTGCTCTTCGACGCCCACCCACGAAAATCACACTATAGTACTTCATAGAAGTGGTAGAAGTGAGTGACTTCCTCAAATCATTTTGTTCAACGAAACCTGTCTGAGTCGTGAGTGGGAAGCGAGGGCGTTGTTCACACTTGGTGCCTTGTCACTGGACGCTCGCTTTGAGATTTTGGCTTGGTAGTAGTAGTACCGGCAAAAAAGCGTGCCAAAAATGGAACGCAGCATCAATCACAGTGACGGTACGTCTGCACGACCGTGAGTGTTGGTTTGTGCTCTTCCACTGGCCAACCATTCATTCGCGGTCCTGTGAGCTCCAGAGTAAAGTCTTCACCGGGGCAACGAGGAAAGTCAATAATCTGTAGGTTGCATGCTGATTGTAAGTTCTGTATGGATCAGTTTATCAGATGAGCATTCCACCGATCGCCACGTGTCTGTCTGTCTGTCATCACGCTTCCTCAGACCTCCGTGGAATCCCTTACGATTTGCAATGGGGCTTGTGGTCCTTTTTGCTGCGTTGGCCTGGCAAAAATGCTCACTCTACTCTCTCACTTTGGAATTTGGCGTGGTGAGGGCACACGCACACACGAACAACAACAAGAAGGAGAAGACTTCCAGTCGCTTAATAGAGCAATATTATGAACGCCAATGTGAGCACCAGCGAGAGCGGCACAATCACCATCACACCCGAGAAGCCCACTGCCGCTGTCATCTTCCTTCACGGTCTGGGAGAATCGAGCCAGATTTGGACCGACAGGATGACCGCGCTCTCCAAGCAGCTGCCGCACGTCAAGTTCGTTCTCCCGAGCGGTAGATATCTCAACCGCAATGTACATGATACAAGGCAACCTTTGAATTGCTGATCTCTGCTGTCTGTGTATGTGTCTCTGATACGGATCCATGCTGCAGCTACGATCAGACCGGTGACGCTCCACGACGGTGAGCCAATGCCTGCCTGGGTACGTTTGCTTGCTTGTGTGTGCGCATGATGGGATCCCGATACGATTCGTTGTTTCCTACGTCGTTTGGGAACCTAACTTGTGGGAATGTGCTTCGCGTTGTATAGTTTGACATTCCGACCGCTGAAGGCATCGACGACGCGCGCAGCCTCGCCACGGCTCTTATTGACAGCGAGGTACCTAATTCACATCATCGCACCATTGCAATATGCTCTGTACTCAGTTGCTAATGGATCACTCATTCTCTTGGTCTGTGGGTAAGCAGGTGAGCGCTGGCATCCCGCACTCGCGAATTGTCCTCGGCGGATTCAACCAGGGCGGCGCGTTGTCGTACTTCACTGTGTTCCAGATGGCGAGAGCGCTCGGGGGCTTTCTCGCGCTCTCCTCAACCATCCCGAAGCCACACGCATTCGCAGTGACCCCCGAGGCCAAGAGTGTGCCAGCACTCATCTGTCACGGCGACGCAGACTCGACGGTTGTCTTCCCGCGAGCCCAATCAGCCGTGAAGACACTTCAAGAAGCCGGCGTCGAGCTCGACTTCCGCGTCTACCCCGGCATGGAGCACACTGTGACCACGGAGGAACTCGCGGACGTCAGGGTCTGGCTTCAGAAAGTGCTCCCAGAGGCAAGCAGCGCATAATAAGTGCCACGTCAAGCCCACCTCGCTTAGGATGATTGCATTCTGGTAGTACGACATGCATACATGTGTGGCGATTGGAAAGCAATTAACTCGCCTCCAGTACGGGCCAAGCAGCGACAGCGTACGTTGAGAATCACAAGGACAAAGTAAAGCCAGAAGCTGGAAAAATGGGCTCCTCCTTCGTTGTTATTGGAGATTACGTCAGTGAGAGCCCACGTAATCTTCCAAGTGCCACGTTGTCATCGTTACATCGTAAAAACAGAAGTACCATTGATGGCGTATTCGTGTTGAAGTGATTCGCAACAGCGTTAGAGCGATGCTGTTGCGAGTCAGAGCGGCACACTTTCAATTTGCGCACCAAAAGCTCAAGTGGCCCAGTTCAGTACCATCCTGCAACCGCGCTTTAGCTCAGTACCAATCCTAGACATGAGCGCCAAGATGAACCTCAGCAAGGACGGCACGATCACCATCACGCCCGAGAAGCCCACCGCCGCGGTCGTGTTCCTGCACGGCCTGGGGGACTCGGGCCACGGCTGGACGGACACCATCGCCTCGCTCTCCCAGCAACTGCCGTACATCAAGTTCATTCTCCCGAGTGGTGGGTACAAATCGCTATGTAGCAATGTACACTACAGTTATTTGAGCTGATTTGGATATGGTGGTGCGTGATTGATGCAGCTGCGGACATGCCGGTGACGTTCAACGGCGGGAGACCGATGCCTGCGTGGGTACGTGGCTATTTTCACTGGTGGTGCTTTAAGTGGAAACAGATACGAGGCTTACAGTTGCTATTGCTCTGCTTTACACTGTCCAGTTTGACATTCCGATGACCAAACGAGAGACCGCGGAGAACGAAGGCATTGAAGAATCGCGTGCGCTCGTCACACAACTCATCGAGAACGAAGTAACAACCCAACCCATCAATAGCTCCAGTATTGTTGCTGGACTATTGCTCACAAGTCTCGTTTTATGAACTATGTGACCAGGTGAGTGGTGGCATCCCGCACTCGCGCATCGTGCTCGGTGGGTTCAGTCAGGGCGGCGCGCTGTCCTACTTCACCGGATACCAGATGAAGAAAGCGATCGCCGGTGTGCTCGCGCTCTCGTGTGCGATCCCAAAGATGCACGCGTTCGCAGTGACCCCGGAGACCAAGAGCGTCCCGGCGCTGGTTTGTCACGGTGACGCGGACCCGATGCTGATCTTCTCGAGAGCCCAGGCGTCGGTAGAGAAGCTCCAGGACTCGGGCGTGGACCTCGACTTCCGCGTCTACTCGGGTATGAGGCACACCGTGAACATGCAAGAGCTCACGGACATCAAAGAATGGTTACAGAAAGTACTCCCAGAGAGCAGCTCGTAAAAGGTTCCATTGCGTGTCTAATAAAGAGCCATTCATGTTTTCCAGTTTGTAGGATCGAACCAAATAGCGCCAGGCGTGTATGCATATCCAAGCCCCTTGAAGCTGCATCTTGAAGCCCCCTCACTCCTCAGTACATCTCGAGCGTCGCGTCGGGGTCCACCGCGTACTTTGCCTTGTGCTTCTCGAAGAGCGCGTGCAGCGAGCTCATATACAGCGCGTGGTACTTTTGCACGTCCTGTTTCGTCGGGTGTTTGACCGTCGGCAACTCGAGCGGCTTCCCCACGACAGTGACCAAGTCCACATTGTTGCGAGGCATGAAAAAGCACCACGGGCTCCCCATGAAGATCGCACCGGGAAGCTTGAACGCGTTGAGCTTCAACCGCAAGTGCAGGAAGTACGGGAGCGCGTCAAACGTGTGCTCTTCGCCAAACGTGTACACCGGGTAGACCTTGTAGCCGAACTGGAGCGCCAACTTGATGAAGCCGAACCGGTTCTTGATGAACACCCGGTGCGTTCCCCGCTTGTAGAGCGTCGCGTCTTCAAAGCCGCCGGGCAGGAAGCCGATGTTCTGGTTCTTCTTCATGAGCTCGACAAAAGTCTCCTTCTTGACGTCGCTCGAGTCCATCCAGTGCAGTAAATCGCGCATAATCGGGAACCAGAAGAGGTTCTCCGCCACGAGCCAGCGCGTATTGGACTTGGCGAACTTGGTGTGATGGATCCCGTTCATGCCAAAGCCGCACGACAGGATCCCATGCGGATGGAACGCAAAGAGCGACTTGTCGTCCGACTTCACAAAGAAAGAATCAGCCTCGCTGCTGTCACTTGGGACCTGTTGACTACCAGGTGCATCGTCGCCCTCATTCTTGATCGCATTTGCATCGAGTTCTTCATCAAAGAGACACACGGTGCGCCGAAAGTACGGGTACTTGGTGAACATGTAGTGCAGGAAGCGGCGCATGGCGTCCCAGCGGTGCAACCCGGGCGTGAGCCAGTGGTACGTCTCATAGAGCACGAGGAACGTGAGGAAATACGCCACACTAAGCGGCACGGAGATCGCGTTCAAGCTCAGCACGGAGCGCGTGATCGCGTACAAGGAGTACGCTCCCATGGCCGCGACGCCCGTGACGCCGCAGACCCACACAAAGTAGAGCGAGCCCAGTACCGAGCGCCGACAGATCTTCGCCTTGAGTGACTGCAGCTCGTGCTTCTCGTCGGCGCTCGGCCACTCCGCGTGCCAGTGCATCGAGTGCATCTGGGTCGTCCTGCCCCTACTGCTGCTGCGGCTTGAGCTGCTGGGCTTGGCTGCGATCCGGAGAAAGCGAAAGTGATCGTTTGTGTTATTTCGCGCGAAGTGAGAAAAAATAAGTCCAGCATTTGCTCGAAACGGCCGCTTTGCAAAACTAAAGTTTTCATGTTCTTTCCATCGATGTATCCGGATCTGTTAGCACGTCAGTCCCATCAATCAATGAATGGCTCACTAAAATGGCTCGCGGTGATGGTTCACAAGGAGACATGATGACCACCCCCTTATGGCCATATGCTGTACTAGCGATTGAAATCTTGTTGTCTCTCATTCAATCGAAAAAATCAAATACTGCTGTCGCGTTGTCGGTGGCGGATGTTGAAGGTGGTGGTTTGGCAGCTTTTCGTTTCCGCTTGAGCGCATTCTCAAACGATGAGGAGACCGTTTTTCTTGCGGTACAAGTTTCATCCAGCACCTTTGAAGAGTCTTCAACTGTGACTTGCTGCTGTTGCTGTGATACAGAGGTAGCAGCCACGGCTGTGAGTGCGAGAGATAATTTCGGTCGATTCGGACTCTGATGAGCTGGTTTACCTATCCGCGCTCGCTTGCGCGCACCTGGAGTCATTGGACTGGAGTCTCTCGACAGTATCCTGATTGGCGGAGTTGCTTTCCCAGTCTTGTTCTTCGACGGGAGCTTCTGGTCTCTCGAGAAATCCAGGTGCCACTCATCATCGTCTTGGTGTTGACTCAGGTCCTCCGTTGAAGTCATGGCTGTCGAACACCCACTAAAAGTGTAGTTATCGTCGCTGACCTTCGAGAGCTTATTTGCCAGTTCACTCACAAGTTGCCGCGCTCGTTTCGTTCGCTGGGGAGATGGTTGTGTTTGTTTCGGTGCTTCATTCCCGCTGGCTCGGTTCGCTGACATCACCAGTGGAGACGCCGCAGGCGAGCGACTGAGTGGTGCTTTTCCGTTCTTCTTCTCCTTTTTCGGAAGGCGAACACTTGGCGATCGGACGTTCGGGGATCTACCTTTTATGCTCTTCGGGGACCGAGTGTTGGGAGATCGAGCAGGGTTTACGGGATTTTCTGCTGGCGCCTTTGCAGCTTCACCATCTCCGCTGTCAGAATCGGAATCTACTGCAGAGCATACCTTCTTCCATTTCTGTAACTTGAATGCAGTAGCTGGTGGAGTGTGGACCTCTTTGATTCCTTGGACTATTCCATTTTCGGCGTGGAGTTGGCTGTCTGCATCCTGACTTGGTAGCTCTACATTTTGGGACGCCTGGATTTTTTCGACGCTGGTTGTGATTTTCAATGTCTGAGACGTCGTCGCGGGCTCTGATGGAGTCGCATAGCCTGACTCGTGCTCGGACAGAAAAGATTTGAGGGTTCGCTCTACCTGAAGCACCGAGTCGCCAACTTCAGGGGTCAACGCTCCAATCTGCGAGTGGAGGGCGACGAACGCACCCAGTGCACGCAGTAGAAGCCGAGGGGAGCCATCAGGCAGCATAGCCAAAATGGCTGACGAATTCGCAGCCGAGTCTTTCATCAAGCATCCGAGGAGCAGCGACGTGCAACCACCGAGAACGACATCTTCAGGGACCCATTCCAGACTTGCTGCATTCTCGATCGCAGGAAGCTGACTACTCCCATCCTGCCTTTCGCTCATTTCGATGATGCGAAGGTAGGATTGAACCTTGCTCAGGAAGAAGTGCGTGAGCAACTCACACACGCCAGACGTCTTGAATTTTTCGAGACTATTAATCCCATCACCCGGGAAAACCACACTCGACAACGCCTCTCGATTCTCTTTGCTGAACTCGGTGCAGTTTGTCAGTGCACTTAAGCACATCAAAAGTGCGTCGAACAGCAGCTTCTCCTCGAACACAGCAGGAAGGCTTGAGCCTTGATTTGCGCTGGGTTCTTCGTTATCTGTAGATCGTTTTGATATTTCAACGAAACCCCAGACTTTGCAAAACGCTCGAAAAATCACTCTCATCCCGTGAAGATTGTGAATCTGATGTGCTGCGTCTTCGTTGTGATGCGTAAGATTGATCAGCACGCGCATGGAAACCAGGAGCACCTCTGCCACGAGGTGATGCACACCCGCTGCTGCACTTGATTTCGGCCACTGGGTACTTGTTTGCTGCGTCCCCCAGCACAGCTCGCTGAGATCGCCAATGGATTCGAGAAGGACCGCAAAGAGCACTCGCTGGCTGGAGAGATACTGCTGCACTTCAACTGCCAGAAAGGACGCTTGGTCTAACACTCGCAGGATCGCTTGTACACGCCGCAGCGAGCAAGAATGGACGAATGATGCCGAAGAAGAACAGGAAAAGTCGCTCAAGAACGAGTCCTTGAGGTGCTGGAATCGCGTTGTGAGAATGCGGATTAGCGCGTCAAGACCTCCATTTCCGATGAGCTGACGCTTCCGAGCGAGAACGGTCGAGAACGTCGCACTTGCGCTATCACGGTGGCTGCGATGATGCAGACTCCTTGACACCTGATGATTGTGCTGCTGTTCCTGGGGCTTGTCCATCTGGAGCAAGTTGTGCAGCAGCGCCGCGAGCAAGTCGCCAATCGAGAGGTCGTACATCACGTGTCCATCGACGCAAAATGCCTCCTGACCCACCACCAAACTCTTGATCTGCGCAAACATCTCTTCATGATGGCTCTCATGTCGTGGACTTGAAACTTGTTGCTCAGCAACATCATCACCAGAGCTCACAGACGACGATCGTTGTCGATTCAGAGATCGCGCCTTGCGCTTTAAACACGTTTTCTTGAGAGGCATCGGCTGATCGGTTTTGTGCTCTTCAACAGCTACCAATGACGCTTTTTCTTCTCTCACTGACTGGATCAAATGCACTCTTGTCTCTGCATTCTCACTGTCGCCGTCCATTGTCTGCATACATTGCACTACCAGATCCAGCGTCTCACTCGTGAAGAACTCGTCTGCGTCTGGACTCTGCGTCAAAACGAACGCCAGCACCGCGACCGCCAGTCCAAGCGTCTGCTGTTCCGCACCACCACCAGAGAACCTTCGCACTGGCAGCAACAACTTCATCACGTCCCGTATCCTTGCATACAGGTTCTGGCTTGGACTCGCCAGTTTGATCACCATACGCACTTGTTCCAACTGGAGCAACCGCGCGAGCTCCACCATATTCTGCGCGCCAGCGTACACCTGTTCCGGCGTTCTCTCCTTGTCGTCGCCATTTGATCCACAATTCGTAACGATGCCATCGAGCCTATAGTTGAGATCGTCCAGATGGAGCGCGAGTTCACCGTTCTCCTGCAGCAGCAGCGTGTTCTTGAGTACCGTCGCATCGTCACCGCCACCATCAGCGCTGGAAGCGGTTGCCATCATCGCTCTCTTCCTCATGAGCTTCATGCTGTTGATGTTACTGTTACTATCGTCTCCTGTCTGCACATTAGCTGCTGCTCCCTTTCTGCTTGTTATGAGATGGCTCACGTGCGCGTTCTGGCGGCCGTACATGGCAAATTTCCTTCGCGCTTCTTCAAACGCGACGGCTTTCTCAGCGTCTACGAGCAAGAGCGCGGCGCCACCAGTTGCGTCTGTTGGATGAGATGGAGATGGGGAGTGACCACTGGCGCGTCTTCTGCTTGGACTACTGCTTGTGTTGCTTGCGCTGTTACTGCTGCTGGTGGTGGTCGCCATGGCTGTGGATCGCTCGCGCATGTTGCCGTCTCCGCGTCCTTCCTAAATGTCTGAGTGAGTGTGTCTGCGCGGATTGGTCCCACACACTCGCCTGTTGCTGTTTTGTTTTCGCTTGTTTTGAAAATGAAACTTGAAAGCGAGTTGAACCAGAGAATAGGCAGTGAAGAAGGTAGTTTAATGCAACCTCAACAATAGATTTAAATAATATTTAGTACATCTTACAAAATACGTAATTCTCTAAATAGCGGAGCAGACTAATGTTAAGATATTAATATTAAATATATAAATGTATCAAGACTACTAGTTAGCAAATGCGGAATCGTTTTTACAGTCACCTCGTTTCTGCCTCGAACGAAAAAGCAAGATACTTGTATTTCTCACCAATCACATTCTCATAATCCTCTTTTCATCCAATAAAACGCTTTCATTCTATTTTTAGCGCCAGAGACGCTTTCACCTTTTTTTCTTCCGACGCTCAGTCAGTCAGTCAATCTGTTTCATTTGGAGAACCGCCAGCCCAAGCCATCAACTTCCAAGCCAACATGGGCAACTCGTGCTCTGCAGAGGAGCAGGCGGCGATTGCGCTCGCGGCCGAGAGCGACAACGCACCTCCCAGCAACAGCGCGTCAGCCACCACCAGCAGGTCGTCCGCCTGCGATGCGCTGCTCGCGAAGCTCGACGAGCTCATGGACTTTCTGCGCTTCGCCAAGCTGCCGACGGCCGATTTCCACGGCGTGGTGCGTTGATCCACCTGATTATCAGATGTCATGTCAATGCATGTGAATATGCGGGGTTTGTGGTTATTTAATGACTCGAACTGGCTGTTTGTGCGCATGTGTGTATGTGTGTGTGCAGGTGACGTTTATGTTTCGCGCTTCGAACGCGGACAAACACGACATCGCGTGCATCCGCACCATCGACATGCGCCAAGGTATGGTTGCACCTACTCTGTTGCTTTTCCGGCGTCTTTCATGCTCATCCTTTTTCTTCGCTTGCATGTATCGCTATATAGACATTCAAGTGCTGACGGCGACGCTGAGCGCAGGCGACCCGTTCCTCAAGCAAGTCGCGGTCGTGCACGTGAGCCTCGCAGACTTTTTGTACATGTACTCAGGCGAGGCGTCGGCGGCAGAGATCGCGGGCATGTGCATGTCCGGTCGCGTGTCCGTGCCCTGGAGCTCGTACAGCAAGCTCAAGGCGTTCGCCGAATGTTTTGACTTTTCGACCGAGAAGTGGGAGGCGTACTATGCGCGCAGCGACTCGCCGCCGCCGAGCTCTTCTATCCCGCAGTGCGCGAAGGCGTGTTGCCAAAGTTCAAGTAAAGAAGAAATCGACGCGAACTGGCTGCTCGTGAGTGACACCACGACCACAAGCATCCGCGCTGCTACACTACCAGGGAGCTCACCAGCGACAGGCACAACAGGAGCTGGCTGCGCGGGCGAGTGGCAAGTGGTCTCGGACTGCAAGTGCCACACGTTGCCCAAGGAGAACCGTGAGGAGATGGAGCAGGTGTTTGGCGTGCAGCAGATCGACGACTGGCTCGCGAAGCTCTGGAGCAGCCACATCAAGCGCTCGAACGACGCGATCCAGCAAAATGTGAAGAAGTCGTTCCACGACCTCAAGGAGATGACCGGCAAGCTCTTTGTGTCGCTCGAGGCGTAGTGCAGGCGCGGGCCCACGTGGTCAAGAATGGGGACTCAAGAAGTATTGCTGACGGCGGCATTTGTAAGAAAGAACGAGAGAGAGAGAAATAGTGTGAAGGAGACTGTGTGATGGTGATGGATGATGATGTCAACGCGCTTTGAGGAATCAGTGAGTGATTTGAAAGTGTTGATGCTGCTTGTGGCGACGTGAACATATGAGCAGAGTATCGCTCCGAGTTGCAGCCAACGCTCTTCCTGGTTTCAGTTCCACTGAAGCCTTGTTGGCGGTCAGTTTTTTATAATAAATGTGAGTGGTGTAATACAAACCCTGTGTGATGTCGGACATTGTTGTGAAACCACGAGGGAAACCTGCTGACTGGCAGAGAGAGAGGATCATTTACATGAGTTGAAGCTGCAGCGTGATGATGGTCCCCATGCTTCGAATGGAGAAAACTTCGAGAAGGAGATTTCGCCCATGCGACATGGTCCACCGCCACCGTGGTCCGATCAAAGGAGTTGTTGTGAGATCGCTTTCAAAATACCATCAACAATAGGCGCAGCCATAATCCATAATCTCGCAGTCTGCATTCTGGACTGATCAAGCGAGCAGGATCATGGAAGAAATGGCTTCACGCGCCATCATAAACAAAGGAGCGCCATGCGTCCTGTCGGTGCGACACGTTGGCTGTCGAAAAGCCGCGATGAACCTTACTTGGTTCCAGCTGACACTATTAAAAACTGTGGTGGCAGCTGCTGTTGTCTCACGATTGGCCACGTCAAGTGACCAAAACGCACCGACGGTACCACACAATATTGACACGGACGATGACTCCAAGCCAGGTACTGAGTATACGAGAGAATCGACCGCGCGAGGCACGCGCCTGTGTGCGGATGGGCTGGGTATTCCAGGCGGGTTTTGTATTGTTGCTCGTCGTCCGGAGCTCCAGGTGTAGAATGACGCCGCTGTTGCCAACCTGAGGGCAGAAAAATCCACTTTTGGTCATCAACGCATTCTGCGACTGCAACCCCAGCAGAGAAAGGTGCCTGAAATTAATTCCCATGTGACGTGTGAGCGCATACTTTATATTTATGTTTCTCTGTATTTTATTGTCAGTACGATAAATCTTTGACTTAATATTATCACTCTGTATTTTACATCATTTTATATGTGACGCGTTATATTGCTGTCATACTCGTCAACTCATTTTAGATTTCTGTGCATGGCGTAATGTGTGTGACACCTGCTTCACGTAATCATACGCAAGTGCATACCCCAAAGTTCAGCCTGCTTTCACCTTCTCTTCATTCCCCAATTTGCCTCGCAGCACTCAAGTCCAACAACCACCACCCACTCCCACATCCACAATGTGCGCGCTCTTCCGCTCCAGCTCCTCTCTGAACGACGCCAGCCCTCCGCGCGGCCTCCGCAAGCTCTTCCGCAAGTTGCGCAGCAAGCGCAGCGACTCGGATGCCTCCTCCTCCTCTTCGGGAAGTGACAACGACGACGTGCGCATCCTCCGACCGCGCGACACGATCGTGACGCCAATCGACCGAGCAGAAGCTGCCTCGCTACTGCTGAGTCCGCGCTCACGCCGCGCCGAAATGCGTCGCAGCCGAGCGTCCATGTAGACACCGAAGCCCCACGACCATGGAACGAACGACCCACAACGCCACGGAAGACTTGTTGCAATGCAATGGATGACTGACTCGAACGCCACGGAAGTCTCGCCGCCAATCCGAAGGAACTGGCGATGAATGCTATCCGAATAACTTATTTTTCCCCTTCGTGCAGATGCGAATACTCAAAGAGCACAGCTAAAGCATTGTGCGAGCTGCGTGTAGCTTCAACCAACAACCTTAATTTATGTATCATCATTTTTGTTTTTTGTGTATGAGCTCAAGCTAAATGAATTGGACGACTGAACTGCAAGGGATCTTTGCATGTTTTGTTTTGATACTACTCCATACATGTACTACGCAGTACATATTTGCCTACCCATTCACTCCCCGTTGTCGTTGCATCCGCGCGCCTCACGAATAACGCCTTGGGGCCGTGACCCAGCCAATGCCTTCGTTATCCCGTCCATAGCCTGATCTGCCGGGTGGTCCGCCCTCTTGTGTGCTCACGTTAGTGAAAACGCCAATGACACAACCCCCACTTTATTCGCTAGGCCGCGCCTGCAGAAACAGAGGCTTGATTCTGCACCTCTTGCGAGCAGTAGTGTGGTATGAGAAGAGCAGATCCA
>JALBYZ010000927.1:0-13004 GCA_038050575.1 Globisporangium mamillatum | reverse complement strand
TTCTTTTGCTATCCTAGAATGTATGTAAAAAAGAGAGAGAGTCTAAATGATGACGGCCCGCACTCCAAGAGTGAAGGTCCTGTAATAATGCATCCTTACATAAGCGATCTCGAGATACCGGTTTTGGCTTGACCAGCGCTTTCGCCCGACCTCAACTCGATAGAGAATCCGTGAGGCGGCATGGCGCGAGCTGTTTACAGCGGAGGAAGGCAGTACGACACAGTTAGCGAGCTCAAGCAAGCCATTTCGCGTGCCTGGGGAGGGATCCCTCAGTCAAGATTGATCAAGCTTGTCGGATCAATGCATGATCGTTGTATGGGCGTTCTTGAGCGCAAGGGCAGCAAGATAGCTTACGGAGAATAGCAAGAAACGAAAGCGTGGTGGTTGGAATCTCTCATTGCGTGCGCTGAATGAAGTTTCTTGTGGTGTCCTCACAGCAATGTCCCCCTCTCAAAACTGGTATTCTACTTTTCTCAAAAACCATTGTGCAGCTCAACAAACGAATAGCATTGCCGGGACGCGTTTTCTAATAGCTTCATCCTGGCCAATTTTTAGCCTCAAACGGCGAGTATTGATAAAAAATTTCACAAAAGTGTATGCCCCATAGCATTGGCCAGCACTGTATTCCGTTGTCATCTATAACATGTTCATTTGATATTGACTTACGGCAGTACCTTGAGCCGACTGGCGAAATTGTCATTGTGATTACAAAACTTGAAACGAGGGGAAGTGTGCGGTAGCTTCCAGACTGTGCTTGAAGCCCCTGCTGCCAATATGCGAAAGCGGTCTCCTTGAATATTCTGAGAGTCTTCTGGTTTCAGTGCGGTTCTTGCCAAGCAACTTGACCTGATGGTACTTGGGCAAACCAGTGAGAAGCCCGCGATGAAAAGCCTGAGGCCGTCATGGTTGACGAAGAATACGAACGACGGGGTATTCAGAGGGAGGGATCCGTACCCACGCTACCTACTGTGCTGCCCCGAATCCACACTTCGATACTTCGACGTATATTTCGATACGCTCAAAGAGGCGCAGCTTGTATACATACTGCTTTACGTTCGAACAATCTGTGCCTTTGTGAGACTTTCCCCTCAGCAATCACTACAGCGACACGTGAGCAAAGACCAGCGTCAATGATGCATCCAGTCCAAGCATAAATATTCATTATCGCCAACAGCGCACTGGAGCTGAAACTTAGGTGCTGGCGTCCAACAAGATCAAATGCTCGGATCCGATGAGGACTGTCTGGACTCAGTCTCTTGGACCTTTCTAGGGATTAGACTGGCGCCAGTGGCTCAGTCGCTGGTCGTCTGAATACAATTCATCACATGCCTGACATTCTGTTCAGAATGGTCCAGATAGGGCTCGCAGGACTGCTCAACAGACAATCGACACTGTCTGTTATCCCCAAATTGATGGGGTATGTCTATCAAATTAGCGAATCATTCTCGATGTAAGGTATACATTCGAACTTTGCTCCTCTCGCTTTTGCGCGAACACAAAACACAAGATGCCTGTCCGCCCAGTTTGTTTTCATGGTAAATTAATACAAGCCGTTCAGGCTCAGGCTCTCCCTTTTGAGCAGGCCGTTTGGACAATTTTCTATTGAGACCGTGCGTCTGTTCTGCACAGAGCGAGCGAGAGCACGCGCGACTTGGTGACGGTGTTCAAGCGGCTTTGAGACCACAGGCGGCAAGCGAGCGCTCCGCCCCTGCTCATAGACTACAAAATACTCTGTTAGCGACACATCGCTATGGTTCACTCTGCACCATCACGCGTGTCGCATGATTGGAACGAACAACAGGAGCAAGAGCAAGATGAGCAGCACCAGAATGAGCAGCACCCTCCATTCGTTCTCCTTCGACACCACCGCCAGAGTCGTGGCAATGACTGGATGAGCACTAACGGCTTGGAGGCCGCTTTCTCAAGCCCACCACCGCCAGTTGGAAGACATGGACGATTGCCGCATTTCCGCAGCGCATTCTCCGAGTTCGAGCGCCGCGATCATGGATCGCCGTCGACGCACTTGAACACGCTCTCTCTGCGCGACGACGACTACTACGTTGAGGACCTGGAGCAAGCGCAAGGCTCGAACGTTGCTGGCGTTATCGTAGTCCCAGCAACAGAGACAGTTGCCGCCCAGGTGTGCTCTACAGCTACGACTACGAGGCGACAGTATCAGCCACGGCACAGCACGCACACTCCAAGCTACCAAGAGCACCAGCCTGATGATTTGGTCGATACGGGCTCTACGCACAATTTAGAAGACGCCTCGTATTCGCCGAGGAGCAAGACGGCGCTGGGCTTCATCATGCACCAAGGCGCGCAGCTTGAGAATGCAGGCGATGTAGATCCACCGACCACGCTCAGCCATTGGGATTCACGAAGGCGACGTGCGTCTCCGCGGATCGCTGCCAGAGTAGGAGCGAAGCAAGCGCCGTACGACCCACGAGTAGAGGACGAAGAGGAAGAAAAGAAGCAAGCAATCTATGGTCCAGCCAGCGCGACTGGAGACAGCTCAGATCAGGTGCATAGTCCTCGGCCACGCACTGCTTCGCAAGTCCGTCTAACAAATCCGACAGCCATTGCAAGCCACCAAGTATCAAGGGCATTCGTGGAGCCCGCTCCCCCTTCGCCACTTTCAATACCGACAAGGCTCAAACAAACTACAGTCGCTGCTGGCAAAGCAAGACCAAGAGTGAGGCCAGCACCACTCGCGAACAATCAGAGCAAGCGTCGTGCCAGGAAGTGCAAGATCGACGAGTGTCCAAATTACATCATCAACAAGGGGCTCTGCTTCCGTCACGGGGTACGTACTTTGGCTCACAGTGAATGATTCGAAAGTGTATTTGATATGACACTTTCTTACATGGTTGATTGTATATTGTGATTTGTGATCAGGGTGGCAAGAAATGCTCCGAGGACGGATGCCCATCGAGCGCCAAGCACGCTGGTAAATGCTGGAAACACGGTATGTGTACTCTGATCGCACTCCTCACAAAGTCCTCGCTACGTATCTGACCTGTTATGGATGTGTGCGGTTGGCCCTAGGAGGATCGCTCAAGTGTTTGGTGGAAACCTGTACCCGCAAGGGAAAGACTCGTGGCCTTTGCTGGTCGCATGGCGGAGGCACCAAGTGTTCGGACGCGTCGTGCTCAAAAGTGGCGGTCTCGAACGGCTTCTGCTGGGCACACGGAGGTGGCAAGCGCTGCGCATTTGATGGATGCACCAAAGCAGCGTGCAAGCGCACTCACAACTACTGCATGGACCATTACGAGCTCCTGAAGGACGGCAACGTGACGCTCGAAGTGTAGCCACTCATTGAGTGCGAAAGTTCTTGAACTTCAGTTCCCATTAATCGTATTCGCCAATCTTCTCAAAACTATTACAAGCGGAGTTAGTTCACTGGCTAAGTTTCACGGAACTTTGGTGTTGTTACAACTTTCACATTGGCACACAACCTCTTCAATTGATAGCGAGACTCAGCTTGCTGCATGGGCACGATAATCAGAGTTCATGCAAGTAATGGCCACGGAAAAGTTTGAAATCGATATATTAGCACGCGCAGACTCAGTTTGGCGCTAGGACGACACATACTACGCAGAAACACGTGCCAAGCACAAATATATGCAAAAATTCCCATTCACGCACATTTGGTTGGGCACCAAAATCGTGAAATCGGTCGATGGTTGTTCACCATAGTTGTGGTCAATGGTTAGCAGATAAAAAATTGTGTATGCTGAACAAGATATTATCTCGCTTCACTCCGCCGTGAGGATGGCAGCTAAGGGATGCAACACAACGACCACGCATGATTCATGCAAACAACGCAGCTATGTACAGCGCGGATCAAGCTGACATTGGCCATACAGGATCCAAGAGCGCGCACTTTTGGTCCTTGTGCGACGACGATCGCTGCGAACATCACCGCAAAGGTGACGAAGCCAGCGACAGCAACGGGAATCCGTTCTTTTGGTTACAATGATGGTTTGAATTGTGCCTTCTGGAAGTGATAGTGTTGAAATGAACTGCTGGGAGAGAAGATCGTGGAGATCAACGCGCTCAGGCAGTTCTTCACCGCGACGTTTCCCCAGCGATCTACAGTGAGCAGTGAAAATAAATACACAGCAAGGCGATGATGCATTAGATAATTGGGGGGATGGATGTAGCACATCATTTGAACTGCTGTAGGCGAATAACGAGCATCTTACTGGTGACGTCCGATCAATCGCAGCAGAGAAGTTCTGCTTCTGTTGGGGACGGACGGGAGCCGTCGCATCTACGACTTCGACTGCGATCAGTTCAGCATTGGAGAGGTGGCACCGTGCTGAACAGCAGACACAGGGCTCTGCTGCGCGATTGGACGTGAAGGTTATGTAGCCAACTGTATGCAGCCATCTATGGCGCAAGTTTGTGGAAAATCGACCTTCTGTTTGATGATGTGTATCTATTAAATTAGCGAGTCGTGTCCACTATCAAGTACAGATACGAACTTAACAATCAATCCAGAACGGTTGCGACCACACAAAAATAGAGCACTTGGCTGTGCTATGCACGCCACTGCCACTCTGTTAGGTACAGATCGCATTTGTCCGCCGCTAACGAGACGACAGACAGGCCACAGCGAAACCGAGATAGTGAAATCACGCTAAGCGACCAAGCATCTCGTTCAAGGCACGCGTCAAAGCGTGGCTTGCATTCACCTCGGGGGGTTGGACCGGCGAAACTCCAGGTCTCTTACAACAAAGGCATTTTGCTATCGTGTGCATGTGTGTGGTTCAGTAACACGGTCGCGTTTCTACTCTCACAGCTCGTTTATGGACGCGTGTCATCAGCGGACACGATATGTAGTACACTTTCGTATTATTGGTCGAAAGAAAAATGCGTTTTCTGCCTCGCATATCAACTTGGATGTAGAACTTTGCTTACCTTTGCATTCCCATATTTACGATACCAGTTTTACTATCAACGAACGCATAACACTTCGCCACAACCAGTTATTTAAGGGAAACATCGAAGAACCTCAAAAGTTATGCATTATTCTGTTCCCCTATTTACACATTTGCACCATCAGCATCCAGTATCAGCTATCTTTGTATGAATGGACACGCGCGCCTGGTGAGCAATCAATAATGAGCCATCATCCAGCCAACGAATCGTGCGTCGAATTGTCTTCGACTGGCGAAATGATGCCTTGCTGCGCTTATGGCTCGTGAATGTCTCCTCTTCATGTGCGTGCGTGTGGATCGGAGACCTCGGCAGTCTGGATCACCTGGTATCACAGGTGAGCGTGCGCCCTCGGGTAAAGAACATCAACATGGTTAGTATGTCTCTCTCTTTCTGATAGGTAGTTGACTACTGTGCTGTACATCTCCATTCCCAAATGCACTGCCATGCGGTTCTTCGCAGTCGGTGGGTTTGATTCAGAGGCACGACACTCTTAACAGCGTCGGACCCGCGCTCTTAATGACACTCTGAGAGCCATCTGCGCTTGCGCAACGTAGAGATGGCGAGACGTTGACCAGTAATCCAACTGAAACGTGTCTCTCGGGTGTCTTGTAGGCGCGTCCGACCGCAGCTGGGAAGTGGCATGAGGCCTGACGACAGCGTCTTTGACAATCGCGATGTGGGCCATGGCGCATATGGCGGATCTGCCAAGCACAATGAGAAACGCTGATTTGAGTTTGATCTTGTAACTCATAATTGGAGTTGCCTGTATCCTCTGCGAGTCGACGAGGATTCTAACTCGATTTTTTTTGCATTTGTAGTCGAGCAAATGACCACGTGGGCGAAAAGTTCCGCTTCGTCGTGATGGAGGCAAGGCCAACATCAGTATACTTCGGCCCTCAGTAAACCCACACACCCGAAGCGCCACTGAATTAGAACTATACGCCCCCAGGTATCGATTTTGGTGCAACCTGAGCGAAAAGGAAACGAACCAGGAAGCTGAACACGACGCGTTTCCCAGACTGTGATTTAAGATATGAAGATCGAGCGCAAAAGAGAATGATCAAGAGATAGAGTGGAATAATGCGGACACTCTGCTGACCGATGTGCGCGCAGAGCCGCCGACGCAATTCCTGCTTGCTGCAGGAAGGACACATGACATTTCGTGCCAGCACGAAACTAACGTCAGTAAAGAGTGGTCAGTAGCGCCGTGAGGAACCCATGCCGCCCCAGTGTACTTTCGACTTGTGGTGATTGCGGCTGCGTGTCTGCTATCGGCAGGTTTGAACACCATGGTCCATTTCGGCGACTCCGCCACCCACAATTGCTCCTCCGATCGTGATCCGATCGTGAGCCAAAAGTTTGACGACGCCATTGAGGCTATCGTCGAGAACCAGCGTTGATGCGGGTACGCTGTGAATGGTTAATATCTGCGGCGGCTTCTCTGACTCTTGCTTTTCTTGCACACGCCTCGCAAGTTCCGATCAATATGCCGAACCTGTTGGTGCTGTGCATCGCCATCATTCGCACTTCTACACGACCTGCACGACCTTCCCTCAGCCCGTTGCCAAACCGGAGTCGTTCAGACAAATGGAGATCAGCTGGCAAGCACGGATTACATACTGAACTGTCGTGGTCCTGGCGTATTGGAGTGCGATGTGGTGGATGCCAACGGCACACGGGGTGGGGCTCGCCATTGCGCCAGTCGTTCGGACACTCAGGAAACTGCACACATCGCACGTTGTTTGCGTCATGCGTGACTTTAGACGATGGAGACGATGTTGACGGACGCTCATAGCCCATCGAGCAGCGCGAGAGCGACATCGAGGAGGACGCACACACGAGGGGAGAAGCGCCATCACTGGTAGCACAACCCCATGCTGCAGCTGGTCTCTCTTGTGTGTTCGCAACGAGATCGTCTACGCTTCCTCGAGTGCACCTCGTTGAGAGTCCTGGAAATGGGGTTTGCAACCCCAGCCCACAATGGCAAGAGAAACGACCCAGAGCACACACACACTTCGTCAAAAGTTGGGGTCTGCTGACCGACCCGTCCCGCCTCCGACATGTTTTGTCTGTTTGATGAGAAAAGCGAAATGCGTTAAACTGGCGTGTTCTGGTCAGAAGCTCACACTACTGTCTACGATAGCGCATACTGAACAGCAGCATGAATGGATATAACTTATGGATGAGGCTGATTGGGGCCGAATAGTTTTGGAAGAATTTCCTTGCATTCCTGGTTGCGGAAATGGAAAATATTTGTGTACCCAAGCAGCCATTGACAAGGAAAAGAGCTCCACTTTTGGCACCATTTTAATCCTCTCACATTTTTACAGGTTTCCGACCATTGTTTTGGATCAATGTATTAACCCGTTTTTGGCACCTACACTCCCTACTCCCTGGTTCTGTCACTAAAGTGATTAAATTGTGAGTCAATATAAACAAACAGTGAGGAGCGAACGCTCAACAGTCGAACAAAGAACGCATGGGAGAGAAACGCCCTTACTCTTATAGAGAGAGATCACCAGTTCGTTCAACCTCACATCGCCAGAGAAAGGTCTCGCCGTGATCATCGCTCTATCTCTTCATTCCTCCACAGACACCAACCAGCCAGCAGCCACGCGAGGCCGTCTTGGACGACCGCTGCATGCATTAACAGCACGCACAGAGCACAAGCAGCGTTTACGGAGCCTCACTCCAGGATTAAACTGCGCCAGTGACAGAGCCGCTCGTCCACCGCTGAGAGCGCTTCCAGTCAGCAAGAGAGCGAGGACCGCACTCCCAATCCATCGATGAGCAGTGCAGGACACAAAGACACTGTGGGCACCAGCTACCAGCGCTACTTTGAGAGGCGACGCGGCGGCGTAGTACCCAGTAATGCTACTGGCACTGCTGCTGCTAGTTCCGCCACCAACACCAGTGGCAACAAGGCGTCGCTGACCTTCATCATGAACCACAACTCACTTCAAAGCCCCCAGCTTACAGCGTCGCGGCCAACTGAGCTTGAGACCAGACCATTCGCGACGATGCCTGCTTCTTCATCAAACAATGAAGTCACCATGTGGAGGAAGACGTCGCCACGCATCGCTGGACAGATGGAGACCAATTAAGTGCCACTGACGTCATCAGCGCGCGTGAATGAGCCAATAAGCAGTCACGCATTTCAATCCGAAGCGCTGCACCTGCTCAGTACTTCGATTCTGACGCTACAGTGTCAGATCCAGAAACGTCATCCTCAGCCACGCGAGCAACGCCACGGTTTTGGAACGCACGAGCAGAGAGGATATCTCCTTCACAACGACCCCCGGCTAAAACAAAAAGCAATCGGGGTAGCAAGGCGAAAACAGAACTACGAATGACGAAAACTACTGACCAAAGCCACGCCCGAGAGTGCCGAGTCGACGGGTGCTCGAACTACATCATCAACAAAGGAATGTGTTTCCGCCATGGGGTTAGAGCCGTTCGTGTTTTACTTTATTGCAACCTGGTCTGAGGGGATCTCAACCTAACTGTTGACGGAATGC
This sequence comes from Globisporangium mamillatum, assembly GCA_038050575.1. Taxonomy (NCBI): domain Eukaryota; phylum Oomycota; class Peronosporomycetes; order Pythiales; family Pythiaceae; genus Globisporangium; species Globisporangium mamillatum. Next base: position 4,539 of record JALBYZ010000927.1, on the reverse strand, counting down.
AGGTGTTTGGCTCCAATTTACATCAAGGCGACAAGAAATGCTTCGAGGCAGGGTGTTCATCGAGCGCCAAGAACACCGGCAATTGCTGGAGACATGGTGTGTACTGAATAGTGCGAATCGCTAGTAATGGCGAGCCCTTTTGTCTGACAGAGCTCTTGTTGCTGTTGTTAGTGCCAGGCGGATCGGTTAAATGCCTTGTCGATGGATGTGAGCGGCGAGGGAAGCCTCGAGGCTTCTGCTGGGCTCACGGCGGCGGCAAGCGCTGCGCCTACGAAGACTGCAGCAAAGCGGCGTACGAGCGCACGCACAACTACTGCGTGGACCATTATGAACTCCTGAAAGACGGCGACGTGACGTTAGAAGTTTAGTCAATAGTATGGTACAGGCACTGTGATTAAGGACCGCTCACTTCTTCAGTAGATCTAGAGAGTCGAGTAGATTTGATGCATTCAGCTCCAAGTCCCAGCTTTATCCGTACGTGTTACAGGCGTGTGACTCTATTCAACTTTGAGAACGACAGTTTGGGAACCAATAATCCATGTGAAGTATACGGTAATGGATGATTCGCTTATTTGAGTGCCTACAAGTGTTCGCACTTCATCCGTATGTCGCGTGCGCTTGACTGGATGCACTTCTTACAGGCATTAGTCACACGACGGAGGAGCGACACCATACAAACAGATGAGTGCAGCGAGTCTGTGAAATCAGCAATCCTAAGTCTAACCACCCAGCGTGAACGCAAGATCCACGAGACCGTTGCAATCGCTGTCAGAATCAACCTCACTCGGCGCTTGGCATGATCTTCATCGGCATGGCGAACGACGGAAACACCATTGCTCTTCGGTTGCAGATGTTCGAACCGCTTCAACTGAACCAACTGCGTCTCGAAACTGCCTTACACATTGAAGATGCAAGCCCCCCGCGAGCGACAGCACATTCAGAGCCATGAGAGAGCGACTGCACTGATGCCTCGACACGCGCTTCTTGTTTTGAACAGTTCATTCAGCAGGCAGCAAAGATCTTGGCGTCGAAAGGAGTTGGGGGACTGCGAGAATGGTCAGCGTTCGATAGCGAAACGTACTGGTGAGGAAAATTAGGTTGTCGTGAGTGCAGCCCAACGGCATACAGTCCCTAGCGACTGGTGAGAGATGGAAGCCGATGTCCACAGCGTCCAAGCTGCGATCGACAAGTCTTTAGGAACTGTCCACCTGTTGGCATTGTCTAGTAGGAGCATTTCGTTAGCCACCCATGTCTACAAAAGGCAACAGTCAAAAGCAGCTAAGTTAGTGTATCGTACCGCAATACAGTACCTCTTGCTGATGAAACTCTCATGAACTAGAGAATTCAATCGAGCAGGTAGGAGCTCTTTGATCTACTTGGCTTTGGATGAAATGAACCGGAGGAGACTATCGTCTGGGGGAGTCAAGTCGACGACGAAAACAACTTCTATGACAGCAGCATTCCGTCCAGAATGGTCCAGAAAGAGCTGGGACTGCACGACAGATGTGTTATCAGATGTTCGAGCCGATCCCATGAGCTGGCATTAAGAGAGCACAGCCATCTGAGCCACAGCCCACAACGCAGGCTGCTGGTTGATGATGTAGACCTATAAAATTAACGAACTCCTATCGATGAATGGTACGAGCCCGAACTCTACGTATGTTCCGGTCCCTAACTGCGAATACACACAAACGGAGCTCTTGCGAGATATCCGCCCAGTCTGTTTTGAAGGTGGGCATTTGCTCAACCTACATATGAGTATTGATCGAACTTCACTGATTTTTCAGCTCTCTACTGGTGCCGCAAGCGAATGTCTAGGTCGCGCTCCATCTCGGCGCATTTCAAGGTTTGTGCACCAAGTCCGGGGGCCCTCGAGACATCTGAAACGAGTTTGCAGCTGCATTGCCACAAACCCGATTTGGTTCCGTCCAGCGACAGCAAGAAACCAAGACCAACCACACACGCCCAATGACGATGATCTCAACCGCAAACACCAAACGACATGGCGTCTCGAGAATCGCGCTGACCGCAATGGCAATTTCCAACGAAGGTGTAGAATGTTGACCTGAAGCTACCAAGAATGTAAATTTGATGGGGCAAGCGCTTCTGCGGCGCGAAACAAAGTCTGGACACGGAGTACGATAGAGGTGGCGAACATGGCAGCACCGAACTGCGCCAGGACCCGACACAACCAACCAAGACCGCGTTTTGACATTGCACTGGATAACTGCTTAACTTGACCAATTCCAGTGAGGGTCGCCGCAGTTTACCCGAGGATTGCCGCAAGAGTGAATATGGCTTGTGTTTCATTTGATCCTGACGAAGAGTGTGACGAGGAGCAACCACTTTGACTATGACGCGATGTCACTGCGTAAAGCGCAGCGTTGTTTCGAGGCACCAGCCACTCCTACAAATTGACAGTCGACAGACGATTTACCCGCAGCCAACTCGAGCATCAATCAGTGTCGATCGAATCAAGTCTCAGTCGCTACAACTACTGTGATAAAAGAGAACATCGAGAGCTGCCGAGACCAATCCGAGAAAGAACAACTCGCAGAAATGACAGCTCGACGGCCGGACCTACAAGGGACTGTGTTTCCGCGACGGGGTAAGCACACCACGATCGCTAAGACTCAAATCCTTCGCTAGTCATACAGTCGCGTCACAAAGCGGTCATCTTGTTACTTGCTCGATAGCCGCGGTCTCGAGTGGATTCGGCATGCATTTTGATAGGACGAGTAGCGTTGTGCTTTCTACAGTTGTGTAGTGTAGAATCAGTGGGCAGATCAGCCAGAGCAAGATTTTTAGATATTGCACTGCATGTTTCAGTCGAAAAATGTCCTTCCTTGATGGACGAAATTCAAAATTCTCAATTACAATCCACACATAATTCTTCCTCCTTCTTCCTATCGTATATGCTGATCAGATAGAATCCGAGAGTCACCGAGACAGCGAGTGACGCTCTTAGTTGGTTCGATTTGATGGCACCACAGAGCTTTCACGCTTCTCCACGCCATCCACCTGCGAGCTACTTTTTTTAACAGTAGATATGGGCCTTCAGCTCACGAAATCCACCACCTCTCTTCGACACCTCCAATCACAATAGAGAATCCATGATATGATCCAACTAACAAAAACAGACCTGCTAGAATTGATAAGCTCTTGCGCGTATTTGCATCTTGACTGTGTCGTTGTGATGTTGCTCCCCAGGCGAGAGCAAAGCCAACCGGAACTGTTCAGCTACAACTGAAGTTAAATGATCAAAATCGTACGGGATGGCTTGCTTACTCTGTTCCAGCGTGTATTGGTTGCCTTCAATTCAGCTTCGCGGCTCTTGCAGTTGGGACTGCAGATGAAGACATCGTGGCTTGTTAAACGCGGTTTTCCGCGAAGGGACCGCGTCCCCTACCGAGAGGAGAAAGAGAGAGCTTGCTGCATGGACCACGACCTCTTCACCTCTGGCTCCGCCGCGAACTGGAGAGATGCCCTTCCTCTGAAGCAAGACGAGGTGAGCGTGTTGCGAGGGCAGCTGAGAAGCGGCTTTCACGTGAATCCGCCGATTCCCAGCAGGACAGTGGGCAATATTCAAATCGGTCAAAGAGCTTGATTCTGAAGCCCGCGCAAACCAACCGTAAGCTTAGAAAGCAAGATCACTCAACTGTACTGTACGGTCCCATAAATGCGCTAGCAGGCGACGAGGGGTGCTGGCTTTTTGCGTGTTCCTGGTTCTGGTGTCATCAGCACAATCCCGTTTATGCGCCGCCGCCCCATTTCTATTCATGTCATCATAGGACACGATACTGCATCTGCCCACTCAAATGGTCGAAAATTAAGAGCGCGTTTCGCCTCCTGCATCATTTAATTTCCCTTTTTATCCCACAGTTGTACCTTGAGCTTAGTTGAGAAGAGATGAAAATCCACCCTCCCTTTTATCAAATGCATTTTGAAAGGCGACAGGATTTGATAACGCTCAGTTTCGTCTCATGATGGAGTTTCCCCATATTGGGCGAATGTAACAACAAGAACGAAGCCAAAGAGCTCAATCAGTAGAGCGCCGAGCTCTTGACGACCGAGTGTACGCGCGAATGGATCAGTTGCTAGCGCCAACCGCCTGAACAACACGACACAGTGTCGACGGGAGCGGCGTCCGGTGCTGTGGCAGGTTGGCCACAACAGCAGCACTGCTGGGGCGCTCTTGATTCGTACATCACGTTCTGTGCTGTTCATTGCTCTCTTCCTCCGCATGTGAGAGGCGTGCGCAGCAGGTAGAAAGGGCGGTGGATCAGTGACGGAAAACACATGAGCAAGTGCAGATGGAGCAGGGTGGTGTGCAAGCATTCGCCGTCCCGTCCAGTCGGCTGGTGAAAGACGCGGTTGAAGCAAGCCTCCTGATCGGTCTTCTGGCTCAACCGTTGTCTGACTCTGTCAGCGCGCGCCGAAGTGCTGGTGTCGCCGGCATCGCAGTAACTACGGTCCTTCGAGGTAAAGCAATCAGCATCTGCGGACTATGCGCCGTACTCTTCCTTACCCAATCGTGTG
>JALBYZ010000926.1:0-13004 GCA_038050575.1 Globisporangium mamillatum | reverse complement strand
CGATGGCAGTCTACTGTTGTCGCCGTGAAACAATCTGCTTTGCCTATCTTTCTCTACTTTTGTTTATGCAGTTTTGCGTAGAGATTAGTGGAGATTGGTAGAGAAATGTAGGTTTACTGTAACGGTGCGACATGTAGTTTTCTGGTTCATGATTGATGTTGATCATATCGTAGAAGATACATTGTGAGTGCTTCTTTCCTGCATTTTCGGACTTAACTACAATCAAATATTTTATGCCGTCTGAGATGTGGATGTTGTATTTAATTTTGTTTCCATCTAGTTCTACATACCGCTCCAGCATATTGGGGTCTAGACCGAAAACTTCCTTGAATAGCACGTCCACGCAGTATTCCCCATCGAGAACCAACATCACGCATAGATTTTTATAATTGTCAATCGACAAAGAATTAATCATTTGGTCGATATCTTCTTTAGTCTCTTTGTAGAGAGTAGCGAGGACGAAAACATTATCTTCGATATCTACTTCTCCTTTCTCTATCTCACTTATGATTTTTTTGTATCCATTGATATGATAGAAGACAAGAGAGACCACGACATTAGCTACAATTGAGATGCTCATAATCCCAATGAAGATATACAGGAATACGTTAAAGTACGTACAGTATAAATTATCTTCTGGTTGATTATGAAACACGTTAGTGCACTTATCTAGGGATATGTATGTTATGCCAATTACTACAACGTGCCAAACCAACAACCAAATATAGATATTCGCGATGTTGTAAAATCTAGCTCTCTTCGTCTCACTATTAATACAGTACTTTAGCATGAAACTAGGTAACACGATCTTAGCTAGATTAAGCATGTTATTGGCTCACTCAATATGATTACGATAGTAATTATATTTAGAAGCGCGATTGTCAATTCTAATAACAACGGCCAACGATCTAGACGACTACCTTATGTGGATATGCTTTAAAATTAACATGGATACTCTAGACTATAAATATGCTTTTGGAGTCTAGAGTATAACAATACTAGTTAGCAAATATTTTTTGTTCATGGTCTGTCATTTCCGAAATGGCATCGATCAGCAGCCACGTCGACGCATTCGCCATTTTATACCCTCCTGGAGAACACAATTCGCCGATAGCTTTCAACGATGTCTTTGTAACACCCACATTGACTGGAATGCTTGCTAACGTTCGATTTGACGCACTCTCTGCTTTTACTCACCTTGATATAACATCGAGAGTGGTAGAAATCCGCCATTCCGCTCGCCACAAGATTCAGAAAGACTACAAGATCCAAGTAGCTAAGAAAATGCAAGCGCGCAAATCGAGAGCATGTGGATCTAACAAACCCTGGACAAAATTTATTGGATTGAGAAGATGCTATTCAAAACGCAATAGCAAGGATGAAATTGAATTCACATTCATTTCAAACAAGAACAGTACCAACTCGTACCGAGCGATACTATATGGAGATGGAAGAGTATTGATAATGGGGATCGCAAGACTGCTAACAGGGACTGACAAACTCGTCAAAAGCATTCTCAAGATACTGATTTCCTATATCTCTAGATACCCAGCCGTCTTCAAGATAGACAAGACTCAGTCCATTGACTTGGAATATCTTCTTCCAATCATGTATGAGAAATTTTCCTACGGAGGGGCTGATTCAACGGCGGAATAGAACTACAATGATAAATTAGTTTAATTAAAATTGACACATGGCTTTCATCAATATACCAAACACCGTTAACCAGTTTCAATGCCAAGAGTATCTTACGCTTCGTAAGTGGATTGACTAAAGTAAACTTAAAAACGAGCTCGAAGTCTATCTCATGTAAATATGATTCGCATGTGTAGTGTTTAATTATTTTTTCTCAATATGAGCATTTTAAGCCTTCGATTATGGAGATGTATTGTATATTACGAAAGTCACTGAAATGCTGCCATTAACGACCGCGTAGGTATGCTACGATGCAATCGCGTCCAATATATATTTTAATTGTTTTGATCTGGGATATCATTACATCAATATATATCTACTATCCTCCGAGGTCGTTTCGTATTCGAGTCGCATTCAGACTCACTCTTCAGGGCTAACGCAAGTCCCTTAATAATACACACGTTTTTAATCTTGCTCAACTAGTGCGCCATGTCGACGGGCGGTGTGTTTCAGTTAGTATCAAACGATGGTTAAGCTAGTAATACAGCCATCAACAGGAGGCTTTGGCGTCGCGAGGCGCCTGCGGAAACGCATTCATGGATTGACATGAGAATGTGCTACCTCCTAGTCCGTGCATGATCGGGCTTGCTTATTTAGCAAGTGGTTATGTATAACGGAGACGACAGTCTTCGTGCGACGTATTTGCGTCAGGGCGACATGAGTGAAAACGGTCAAAGGTATACCCTACAGGGGTGCAGAGACCGTCGGTGACATCATTATTTGATGTAATCGCTAACGACTGGGTCACTTATGGGTGGGCTTTATTAATTAAAGCCTGCTTAATGTACAGTCTAGTCCAACACGAGTCTATTAACCATAGGTACGAGTGTTGCTCTTTGTGATCAGGTGAATTGAAAATTGAAACCTGGGAAGCATAGAGGCACTACTAAGTATACTCTAGTAGTGCGTGTAACGCGTATGGACCAGCTTCTGCTGGCCAACCAGCTTCTTCGCGATAACATCGCGTCGGTAAAGGCTCGTCGTTCGGCGGCCGGTGAGGCCGACACGAACCCTTCGCTTGCCGATCTTGAACGTTCGCACGTTCTCTTTGTAAACGCCCATTATAAGCCGTATGTGGCGATTGCATTTCAATACTTTAAGGCGTCGGCGAACAATGTTACGCTCGGCTCGGATGTCTCGATTTCGATTCCTCAGTACGGCGATTTCTTCGCTGACATGGTTGCCAATGTTGTAATCCGTGCCCCTACGACTTCGTACACGGGCAGTACGGCCGATGCGTCGGATTGCGTACTCTACCGCCACTGTGACTACCCCGGTGAGCGTCTCTTCGATGAAGTGCGATTCGAAGTAAACTCGAACCCGATCGATTCGTACACGAGCGAATCGTACGTACTTCACCGTCAGTTCGGTGTGCCTCTTGATAAGATGGTTGCTTGGAAGCGTTGCATGGGCCAAGAGTCGGGCGCCCCTGCTCGCGCCGCTGTCGAGATTGATAGCAAGGGTGCCGCTCCTACTACCTCCCACGTACGCACGGAGGTGTTCAACGGTTACCAGACGCTCAAGTCTGCTCACTCGGACCTCAACATGTGGATCCCTCTCCTCTTCTGGTTCAACACGGATGCGCGCCTTGCGTTCCCTTCGGTGTCGGTGCCGTACGGTCAGCGTTTCATTACGTTCCGTCTCACCCAGGCTGCTAACCTCTACCACGCCATTGTGAACCCTGGCTCGACCACGGCTATCACCGCGCCGACGCTCTCGACCCCGCAGATCTCGACGTTCGACCTCTACATCAACAACATGTTCGTGCTACCTGAGGTCCACGATATCTTCATCGACCGTGTTGCGTTCACGCTTGTGCGTGTGCACCGTCGCCAGACTCAGAACCTGAACAAGAGCTCGGACAGCATCCATCTTGTGCAACTCAAGTGGCCGATTGAGACGCTTATGTTTGGCTTCCAGCCAACTGCCAACCGTCTCGCCAACGGCAACGTTACTGGTCGTGGCAGTCAGGCGACTGCTGTCTCGGCTGACATGGAAGACTGGCATCGTTACGGTAAGGTCACTAACACGCCGCTTGCCGCGGCTGCGGTTCTCGGTGCCGCCGGTGCTCTCAACGTCAAGTACGAAGCTTCGCATATTAACACGCTTCAGCTACAGGCGCACTCGGTAGATCTATTCGCCGAATTCCCTGCTCAGTTCTTCAACGCGTACGTCCCATACCAGTTCGGCGGCAGCTCTCTAACTGCTCCTACGGATCCGGGACTTTACCTCTATTCGTTCGCACTCCATCCGAACTCCTACCAGCCTTCCGGCCACTTCAACGTCTCTCGTTCGCGTGAGCTGTACCTGAACTACACTTCATCGTACATTGGAGCTAGCGCCACTGCCACGTTCTTCGTGCAGGCTCGTGCAATCAATTTTCTCCTCATCAGTGAGGGTTCCTGTAGCTTCGATGGAGCTCAACAGGGGGCTACGATGTCGCAAGGCATCTGCAGAAATGCATTCATGAATCAACATGAAGTAGTGTTTCCCCCTAGTCCGTGTATGATCGGGCTTGCTTACTAAGCGAGTGGTCATATATAACGAACGCGACGGCGTTTGTGCGGTGTTTCGGCACCAGGGCGACATAAGTGAAAACGGTCAAAGGTATACCCAGCAATGGGGTGCAGAGACCGTCGGTTGCGGCAATAGATATCTATTGCTGTGGTCGCTAACGACTGGGTCACTTATGGGTGGGCTTTATTAATTAAAGCCTGCTTAATGTACAGTCTGGCCAGCATAAGTCCGTAACCACGGGTACGAGTGCTGCTCCACGTGATCAGATGAATTGAAAATTGAAATCTGGGAAGCGTAGAGATGTTAATATATTTATTAACATGACTCACCGACGATACAGCACGTAAGAAATTACGTCAATCAAACAAAAAAACTATACTTCTCGTTCGAGAATGTTATTTTTTTGTATCACAGATGCGCTAAGTAGCGTCGCGTACGTCAGTCTATGTCCCCCTCTAAGGGGGCATAAGAATGACCAACCCCATCCACGCCCATCTTGAGGTTTAATAACCTAATTGTATAAAATACAATTATAGCCCGACGCCATTCAACTCACGCCAATCATGCAAGTACAAGATATTATTCTTCGACACGCTAATCAGCTCTCGGTTCATGAATTTATCACAACAATGGGATTTGAGATTGATCAATTGTATGTTGATAGGTTTTGGGACAACATCGCGGATGATAAGTGGGTTTATGTGGGAAATGAAATGCTCGAGTGGATTGGGTATGTTGCTACAACCGATGAAAGACGCCTCAAGCAAAATTATGTTCTCCTATTAGACAACAATTTCACAAAGCCTACTGATTATTGCCATCTCAGTGCTTCTGAGATGAAAAATCTCTATATACATGGCGACCATCACATAGAACTGCCCAATGATTTTAATCAACATAACAAGACTAAACACCTTATCGTGTCTCCTGATTGCTTCAAAGAATCTTTGATGTTGATGCAAACCTCTCGCGCTAAAGAAATTCGCAAGTATTATCTTACTATCGAGAAAGTATTCAAATCATACTTGACCTACTGTAGCCAATTCAAGGATCAACAACTCATCGAGACTAAGGCTGAACTTGAGAAGAGCAAACAAAACTCAACTCAGTTCAAGGAGCTTATCGTTAAGAAGAGTATATTCAAGTGTGATCAATATGTATATGTAGCAACTAACGCAATTTACGCGAAGAATAACATATTCAAGATTGGTATGACGACTGATCTTGGAAAGCGTTTGTCGGGATACACAACCGGTAGATGCCTCAATGACAAATTCTCATATGTTTATATTATGAAATGTGTCGACGCCAAAGCACTTGAGCAATATATTTTCTCACGTTTGGAAACATTTCGATACGATGAAGAGAGAGCATACAAGCGCGAACTCTATCAGATTCATTTCAGTATGTTGATGAACATCATGAAAGAGTATGAACTCTTTGAACAACAAACTACAAAGAAGTTCAATGAAGCAATGTTAGAGTATTATAATACATATGACCAATTAAAGCCGATGGACTTTGACGAATTGGTAATTCAAGATCTATCTCAATATGTTGAAGATAAATTTGATATCAAGCCCGAAGACTGCTATGTACCACCCGAAAAGTATAAAACCAATTACAGCCAGCTGACCAATGAGTCTATCAATGATCAACTTCGTCCATACGGCCTTGAAATCATCAGTGAGTATACCGGAAAGTGTGAAGACCATCAAATGTTTAGATGTTTGTCGGTGTTTGGGCATACATACTCATGCATGTACTCAAGTGTTATTGGATCTAAGGAGCAAGGTTGCGTATATTGCCGCAAACATTGTATCCTTGATCAAGTACCATTCTATGTCTATGAAGATCAAACTTATACATATCAAACGAAGTATGATACATTCGCGCAACTGAAAGAAGCTGAGCCTGATATCAATCATCAGTTATTGAAAAATATTATTCGCGAAGAGCGTTGGCTCACTGCTCATGATGGTAAAATCTATTCGATCCTAAGTCCTCACGATGGCAAATTAGAATTAAGTAAGTCACTGACAGAGGTAGAAACTGCTATTGTTCAAATCCTTGGCATTGATTACGACGTGATGAAAAGACATACGCTTGGCGTTAAGATGAATTATGTTATTGCAATCGACAAAAAAAGTAACACCGCGTATTGGGGATTAAGCAATACAGCAATGGGTAGTAAACTTCGATACATTGATAGCGACAAGCCGATCAATCGCAAAACTGTTGCTAAATATGTCAATACTAATAAGCCATATGGTGGCTATCTCTGGATCACAAGCACTACAAATGTCCATAGTCCATACATGATGGTAGATGTTGAGAGTCTTTAAGTATTTATATTTTTTTACATTTATATACATTCCGTTTTTTGTTCATAGTATTGTAAATACTTGATGCAATCAAAAATAATGAAACGATTAGATAGTAATCAAACAAATGGTGACGACTACAAAAAACTTCACAAAGTTCACGACGTAGAGCGAGACTACGTACTAAACGCAATGCAATCAACATGATTATTTGTAAAAATATATTTTAATTGTAATCTTCTTGCTAATTGCGCAGACGCATTGCGATGATAACAGCAGCGAGCGACGTTACGAATGTCAAGCTCGCAGCAAAGTAGTCGACTACCATTGTGCTTTTGGTCGCCGATGAAGCAGAGAATGAAGTCGTTGGCGAGCTTGTGGTTGGCGAGCTTGTGGTCGGCGAGCTTGTAGTCGGGGTTACTGTTCGTTTGTTGACACAAGTTGCCTTGATCTCGTAGTTGATGCTACATTCTGAATATGGCGGACACCACACCACGACTTTTGCGTCAGTGACTTCGGGGTGTGCCTTTTCGAGCGCTAGAGACCAGTCGGCGTCGCTTGACGTCATTTCGATGGCGCACTGCTCAGACACCTCTCCGTTTGGCAACCAGTCGATTCCCGTCGCTGGATCCACGTATTGTACTTTTGCTCGCATTAGGACACCGCGTATACCGACGATTTTAACTGACAGGATTTGGACGCGTTTGTCAGTTCCACAATCACGGAGGCTCCCTGTGTACGACCCGGAGTCCTCTATAAAGTCGGAGCCTGAGAACTCTTTGGTTGTGCCCCTGAGGATCCAGATCGAATTCATCTCGTCCATCTGAACATTAGCCTCGCCTCGGCACTTCCAGCTGTTCACTGCTAATTGACTGTTCGGACAATACCACCACCCGCTGCTTGAAACAAGCGGACTGTCGCTCGAATAGAGATCATTATCCACGCAGCATAATGTCACCTCTTGGAGATCCCATGTGGCTGACAGCGTGCGGGGAGTGCCGGCGCACGTCGATATGTACTTCACAGGCGAACTAGCACAGTAGTCCCAGTCGACTCCAGCTGGCGAGGGGCACTGTGATGGCATAATGTGACACCACTCCGTTTGGCGAGCAGCAGTAGCACCGCATTTGTCGATACACAGACAATCTGCATTCGTTCTTGACCATGCGTGGACGTCTGAGACAGCAAGCGCCAATAAGAGCAGACTGAATATCGGCGTGCGAATCATGGTGTCGGGCAATACAGGAGACTTGGTCGGTGAGACTTGGTCGGTGAGGCTTGGTCAGTGAGACTTGGTCGGCGAGGCTTGGTTGGTGAGGCTTCAGGCGAATTACGAAGTGAGCAAAAGGACAGCCAAGCGGCGCTCAAATTCCAACTAATTGTGGCACAAAAGTTGGGGAGTTTCAAAACGTACGACGGTAATGCGATGCCCCAAGTAGCAGAGTTGTAACAGTTCAAATCTTCTCTTGTTAACCATGGTTCTCATGTATGGCGACAACTGTGTCAAGATTCATCCACTCTATGATGCATCGCTGATTGCTAATCAAGACAAAATTGAATGGGAATGGATTTTGTGAAACCCCTTTCTGGAATACGACTACGATCGTATCAAACAAGATCATGAATGGCTTCGCCATGGACTTATCGAATACTCCCACCACCCGCGTTTCATCCAAAAGTGGCTTGACGATTGGAACGACATCGAAGACTACATGATGTAGATACATATGCGTTTGTATTCATTTTTTTAATCTTAGAGTAAAATTGACACTTGGAATTTATAAGTACTACAATTGATGTAAATATGCAATCTCCTAGTGCTCGTTTTAGCGCTATGAATACTTCATTACCAATTCTCGCTCCTGTAACAGCTCCTACTAAGAGTAACTCTCTCAGTGTTATTGATTGGATTTGTATGAAAGGATTTGTTGATTTATTTCTATTAAATTGTCCAACAGAGATTAAAGTTCTCGTCGGTTTGACACTACGATTAATACTCATTACTACTTCAATATTTTCGGGGGTTGTCTACGCGTATTGGCTCTTCCCAGAAATGTTTCAACCATCCAATGATAATCTAGATCTTAAAGAAGATTTACAATCATATAAACGTAACTATATACTCACAACAACTTGTATATCATTCTTGATTATGGTCTTTCAAGAAATCGTGAATTACTTTGTTCAATCAAAAATTGAGCAGCGATTAAACAATATCGAAACTGACGTTAATACACTGAAGGAAGATGTTAAGGACTTAAGGGAAGATGTTAAGGACTTAAAGGAAGATGTTAAGGTCTTGAAGGAAGATGTTAAGGTCTTAAAGGAAGATGTCAAAGACCTGAAGAAAGATGTCAAAGGGTTGAAGGAAGACGTCAAAGGCTTGAAGGAAGACGTTAATGAGATTAAGACAGATATGAAGACCAACTTTCGAATTCTCTTTGACCATCTCAGCATTCCACTTCCACAAAACTTAATCGATATGCCTGTTCTTCGTGATGTCGAAAAAAGTGAGAATCCTGTCATTCACGAGGTTGATACCCGCGCTGAGTATCAAACGTTTGAGTCGATCATTGCGTTTGGACCAAACGCAGACCATGAATTCAAAGTTGATAATGTGCGTCAAGAATTACGCCGTCGTAAACGTCAAGTATAGTATCAACCACGAGCTACATGAATAGTCCCACCACCCGTGCGCTTCATTCAGAAGTGGCTCGACGGTGGAAACGACATTGAAGACTACATCGAAGACTACATGATGTAGATGCATGATAAAAGAACAACATCAAAGACTATCTTTAGTTATGATCTCTTGTATCTTTTTTTTCTCCGAGTAAAATTGACGTCGAGCATTCATTATTATATCAACCAACGATAACATACAACTCAATTCTCCCTCCTTCCAGCAACCATGATTCTCAAGTACGACAAATACGCGAAGATTCACCCTACTTACGATGCGGTGCTTATGGCAAACTTTGAGAAGATTGATTGGCGTGCGCTTTCGAGCAACCCTGCTGCAATCGAGCTACTGACTGCTAATCAACGCAAGATGGATTGGGATTATCTTTCGAAAAACCCTGCAGCAATTGAGTTGCTGATTGCTAACCAAGACAAGATCTATTGGAAATTGCTTTCGTACAACCCTGCGGCAATCGAGTTGCTGACTGCTAATCAAGACAAGGTTGATTGGGGTTATCTTTCAGCAAACCCTGCAGCAATCAAGTTGCTGACTACTAATCAAGACAAGATTGATTGGTGGGCGCTTTCGCACAACTCTGCGGCAATCGAGTTGCTTACTGCTAATCAAGACAAGATTGTTTGGGAACTTCTTTCGAAAAACCCTGCTGCAATCGAGCTGCTGGCTGCAAATCCAGACAAGATCAATTGGGAAGCGCTTTCGCGCAACCCTGCTGCAATTGACTTGTTGATTGCTAATCAAGACAAAATCGATTGGGAAGCGCTTTCGCGCAATCCTGCAGCAATCGAGTTGCTGATTGCTAATCCAGACAAGATTGATTGGAATGAGCTTTCGCAGAACCCTGCAGCAATTGAGTTGCTGACTGCGAATCAAGACAAGATCAATTGGGAACTTCTTTTGTTCAATCCTGCAGCAATCAACTTGCTGATTACAAATCAAGATAGGATCGATTGGTTCGAATTTTGCTCGACTCCTTTCCTAGAATATGACTACGATCGTATTAAGCACGAGCATGAATGGCTTCGGCATGGGCTTACCGAATATCTCCACCATCCGCGTTTTATCCAGAAGTGGCTCGACGGTGGAAACGACATCGAAGACTACATGATGATGTAGCTACATATGCAGCCAGTGTATTTTTTTTATCTGAGCACGAAATTGACAGCCAATATTCATAAACATACATTAAGCACAATGAGTCAACGATTGCTCCATAGTTTTGCCCAAGTAGAAGATGACAGCGATGAAATCCCTTACGAAGAAAAGATTCGTTTACAGCAAATTCGAGATATCGATAGATCGAATAATCGTCGTCAATTGTTGGATGACATCATGATTCTGATTCTTTGGATATCTGTCGCGGTATCGTTCGGCATGGAGTGTTACATTGAATACATCGATACACATAACTCTAAGAACAATACAATTCGATTTGTTGCCAAACTAATGGTCACGATTGTGGCTATTTGTAAATTCTTAAAAACTCTTTGTGAGTTTTGTATAAGATCACCCCAAAAACCAATTACGACACCTCCTATCAAGCGTATATTCATGCGAGCATCCGATTACGATATAATCTCCAACCCAACTATTAATTTGGATAATATAGGAAAATTATCTAAACCTCCACCAACGAGTTGCGAAGGCGTTATCGATTTACTTCGTAGAAAGATTATTACAATGGACGATCTTGTTAAGGTTTGCAACGAAACAAACCGGAACGTAGTTGGCGGATTTGCTCACGTTGGTACTCAATTAAGTGATATTAAATATCTGTTGAGACTCATATGCGAGCAGCTTAACATCCCAAGCGCGGAGTTGTTGAAACGGCGAGAAGAAAGTAAAAGCGAATAAGTTTCATTCAAAAGTGGCTTGATGATGGGAATGAGATCGATGACTATCTTCAATAACTACGTATATGCATTTTTTTATCTGAGCTTAAAATTGACACTTAGCTTACTTAAATATATCAACCAACGATAACATACAATTCAATTCTCCCTCCTTCCAGCAACCATGGCCCTCAAATACGCGAAGATTCACCCTGCTTACGATGCGGTGCTTAAGGCAAACTTTGAGAAGATTGATTGGCGTGCGCTTTCGGCAAACCCTGATGCAATCGAGTCTCTGACTGCTAATCAAGACAAGATCGATTGGGAACAGCTTTCGCGTAACCCTGCAGCAATCAAGTTGTTGACTGAGAATCAAGATAAAATCTATTGGAATCACTTTTCGGGCAACCCTGCGGCAGTTGAATGGCTGACTGTGAATCAAGATAAGATTGATTGGAATTATCTTTCGGAAAACCCTGCAGCAATTGAGTTGCTGACTGCGAATCAAGACAAGATCAATTGGGAACTTCTTTCGTTCAATCCTGCAGCAATCGAGTTATTGATTGCCAATCAAGACAAGATTGTTTGGGATTGTCTTTCGGAAAACCCTGCTGCAATCGAGTTGCTGACTGCCAATCAAGACAAGATCAATTGGGGTAATCTTTCGTTCAATCCTGCAGCAATCGAGTTATTGATTGCCAATCGAGACAAGATCAATTGGGGTTATCTTTCAAGCAATCCTGCCGCAATCGAGTTGCTTACTGCTAATCAAGACAAAATCGATTGGGGTAATCTTTCGTTCAATCCCGCCGCAATCAAGTTGTTGACTGCCAATCAAGACAAGATCGATTGGTACCAATTTTGTGGAACCACTTTTCTGGAATACGACTACGATCGCATCAAGCATGAACAACTCGAGCTCAACCACGAGATACATGAATAGTCCGCCCGCGCTTCATTCAGAAGTGGCTCGACGGTGGAAACGACATTGAAGACTACATCGAAGACTACATGATGTAGATGCATGATAAAAGAACAACATCAAAGACTATCTTTAGTTATGATCTCTCGTATCTTTTTTTTCTCCGAGTAAAATTGACGTCGAACATCCATTATTATATCACACAACTCAAATCCCTCTCCTTCCAGCAACCATGGTTCTCAAGTACGGCGACAAATACGTCAAGATTCATTCCAAATACGAAGCTATGATTGTGGCTAACCAAAGCAAGATCCGATGGTATATGCTTTCGAGGAACCCTGCTGCTATCGAGTTGTTGACTGCGAACCAATACATGATCGATTGGGAATTTCTTTCGTTCAATCCTGCAGCAATCGAGTTGTTGACTGCCAATCAAGAGATGATCGAGTGGGACAATCTGTCGAAAAACCCTGCGGCAATTGAGTTGCTAGCGGCCAATCAAGACAAGATCAACTGGCGATGGCTTTCGGGTAGCCCTGGTGCGATCGGCTTACTGGCCTCAAATCAACACAAGATCAACTGGAATGGTCTTTCGGGGAACCCTGCGGCTATTGAGTTGCTGACAGCGAATCAACACAAGATCGACTGGGATGGTCTTTCGGTTAACCCTGCGGCAATCGATTTGCTTGCTGCCAATCAACACAAGATCAACTGGCGCTGCCTTTCTGAAAACCCTGCCGCTATCGAGTTTCTGGCAGCCAATCAACACAAGATCAACTGGGATGGTCTTTCGTTAAACCCTGCGGCAATCGATTTGCTTTCTGCCAATCAACACAAGATCTACTGGTATTGGCTGTCGTTAAACCCTGCGGCAATCGATTTGCTTGCTGCCAATCAACACAAGATCAACTGGCGCTGCCTTTCTGAAAACCCTGCCGCTATCGAGTTTCTGGCAGCCAATCAACACAAGATCAACTGGAATGGTCTTTCGTTAAACCCTGCGGCAATCGATT
>JALBYZ010000925.1:0-13006 GCA_038050575.1 Globisporangium mamillatum | reverse complement strand
GCTCTTGACTCGGCAGTGGCGTGTGTGTCAAGTCTCTCCGATCGATGTCAAGCGGGCCCCAACCA
Source organism: Globisporangium mamillatum (assembly GCA_038050575.1). Lineage (NCBI taxonomy): Eukaryota > Oomycota > Peronosporomycetes > Pythiales > Pythiaceae > Globisporangium > Globisporangium mamillatum. Next base: position 12,941 of record JALBYZ010000925.1, on the reverse strand, counting down.
TACACACACACAGCGTGATTGTTTGTGTAGGATCCATGTTTGCTCTGCAGTCGGTTGACGGCCCGCCGGTCGGTCGACAAACCCCATATGGATACGAGTTTGTACTTTGCTAAAGCAGATGGGGTGGCATGATGATGACGAAGTGCAGTGTTGGCCTGTATTTCGCAGATGTGAGACGTGATGAGTTGAATGGACAAAACGGAAAAGGATGGGCTGCCTATTTCTGTTCGAGTGCGGCCTCCTCTGCGTTCATACCACAACGCGTCCAGCCGGAAGAGCAGTCGTCGTGTCGTGAAGACGCTTGGTGTGAGTGAGTGCGTCATTCACAGAGGGACACTTTCCATGCGCACGAATCTTGCTGCAAGTGGTCCTCTCTATCCACTCGATCTTTTGATTCTAATACTATAGTGAGCCTTGCCAAACGGTGGGGAGTGCGACCACAATCGTACTGTGCACCTCCACTATATGTATGTATTTTGCAAATCTGTAGCCACGTAGCTACGATTTGGGCGCGAGTACGCCGCCATAATGTACCAGTACATACGTATTGACGCAAGACTGATGAGTGCGGTGGCTTACAGGCACGGACAAGTAATGAATAGTGTTTACCTGCGGCTCCTATGTGATTTAATGTATCGAATCATCCAGTCTCATCGAAACGAAAGCAATCACGAAATTAGTGAGATTCATATTCACACTCAACGCTAACAACGCGTGACCCAGAATGAAATATGGAGGTGACTCAAAAGATCTGATCAGTAGCGTGGGTGCTGTAGCTGATAGCTGATTTTTTTAGAGCCACGCCATACTGTTCAAACGCTCGCCGCATTGAGAGACAGGCAGTGCTCCCATCATCAGTGTTGCGCAACAGTAGCCTCTCATCAATCAACTGCGTCGGATCGGAAAGCAAATTGCGTGATGCACTCTACTGAATGTGTCTTACCTGACCTTCCGCATGTGAAACATCGTGGGGGATCACTGATAGGGTTATCGCCGCGGATTTCAGCTGTGCGCCATACTCAGAACTCAGTTCAGAAGTCGTACTGTGCTGAATGCATGCATGCAGTACGATTAGTGGTTGAGACGGGCATCATCAGGGCTCTGGATGTGCGTGCCCGCACATGCAAATCTCCAAACGACACCGCGATACCAGAAGAGCTCGATCCACATCAGAAAAAGAGATGCTCTCTCGCGCGCCGCTGTTTCGCTCTTATAGGCAGGTACCCTCTATGCACACATTTATTTCGTCAAAAGCCACAAAGCCCACGAACGATGGGGAGGGATTGGTCTCAGACTGCAGAAAAGAAAGATGCGAGACGATTGAGCGATCCTGTTCGCGTGAGAGGGGGCTCGACAATATGTGTTGGCTGCGGCATCCTCCTCAATACATCCGTTTCGTCCTACACCAGCAGCAGTGGATGTGAGCACATGCGCTCCGTACCGAAGAGTCTGCGCATTTGCACCAGCTGCGATTCGATCATGAATGCGCTCACCAAATCGCTTGGTCACTCCGTTGAAATGTGGTCCCATCGAACCAACGCGACCTCGACGCAAAGGACAATCTTGTGCAAAGCGATCGATACACAGAGATCTGCTGCCAATCGCCCATTGAACGGGATGACGAGGATGAGTTTGCATTTGAATATTTTCTGAGATGGACCGTCACTCGTTCTGTTGTGCTTTAGAACGGTGGGCTGTAAAAGCTTCAACACCATCTACAATCAAGCACGACGGCGACGAGCGCGACGCGTCGGGCTCAGCTGGCCGCACGCTTGGGATGCCATGCACTAGGATCCAAGAGTCGAGCTCCATGCGCACGAATGCATTTGGTTTTAGTAGGCGTCTAGTAATAACGGGAGGTGGTTTAGTAGAGGCTAATGTCTGAATTAGTTCGCCCGGTACTCGATGGTCATTGTCTCCATCCTGTGCGATCATAGAATGAGGTGGGCATGCAATCCGGATTTGAGATGCGTCCACTCATACCTATCACGAATTACAACCGAGGATCGCCTTCACACTCGACACCAACTAAACGTGACCCTAGGCACCAAAACAGCGATCTTGCACAGGGTACTACTATCGCTCGCGTGTAGTTTATGCAGAACATGATTTCGCAAAAGTTGCGCAATGCGGAGTGTTCTCAGAATACAACGCACACGACTGTAGTCGATTCCGTTCGCGTTGTGGGACTCAACACGGCGCGAGCAACGTGCAGCTCTCGGCAGCAGATGCCAGCTCATGAGCACCGATGGATAAATAGTCCGGGTCATTCATCTTCGATGTGTCCCGCACCGCAAAATAGCTTTGATTGGAGTGCGATCGATTTGGTTCAAAGATAGGACTAAATGTCACTGGAGAGAGCGTCTGGCTCGAAACATTCACAACGCGCGCAACTCGTGTCGAAAAAAGCTCAGGTGCTATAGGACACGTTTTATGTATGAGATTCACGCCGCCGGCATCCTGTTGAGCGCTTCGCGCAAACGCGAACAGGAACGACCAATCAACCGTCTTGCAATCGGGGACCAATCCATTCCGTCCCCTAAAGTGCAGCGAAATCCTTTGAGCGTTAACATTCCAGGTTGCAATACGCGGTATCTATTTTCCTGTGCCGAAAATGCATTTCTGCTGTGCCGTTGTTGTGTGGTTGCTGGATGCAGTTTGTGTACTGGAATGGACAAAGCTACATTATGTGGAGACTCGACTCAATCACTAAACCATCGCATCGAATGGATTCTGTAATACTAGCCTATCATCCTGGATGGTACACATATCATCCCTCTGTGATTACCATCGCGGTGGTCCTTTGCGATGTGCAGACAGAACTTCAGGACGGTGTGCCTTGGACTTGCTGCTGGTATGGCTTTCCAATGCGGCAAACGGCGCTGATCTATTCGGCTCTCTACCTATACCTGAGACTTCTCGGTGCCCTAAAACCAATACTGAAACGTATTTAGTACCCGAACTGCGCGTTCCACTTGCTTGCTACTGGCTCACCTCTCTCTCTCTTTCATTCTCCAATTTATTGTCATCTGCATTGAGCTCCAACCACTGAAGCCAGCCTGCAACCCCACCAACCCTCCAAACTACCTCCTCTTCCACCCCAAGCATCACTACCATGAAGCTCATTCGTTTTGGACTCTTGACCATCGCTGCTGTTCTCATCCAGACCATCACTGCAATTAACACGAACACCGCGCCAGGTCTCGCCGCTGGCACCACCAGAGGCGGCAACACTGTCCCAGTGTACCCGACGACGATCGAGCAGTTCAGATCATACCTGTCGGATAGCCAAGCCCGCGTCATCATCCACAACAGGGCGTTCGACTTCCGCGGCTCGGAAGGGACCAAGACCGAGATTGGCTGCCGCCCGATTGCACACCGGAATTGTATCAACATGAAGAACGGACACAAGGGTCAAGACGTGATTCTCCAAGAAGGCGGTATGAAGAACACTGGCAATTGCGACGACGGAGCGCCTCAGGAGGTGGCGTACGGCATCGCAGCCACCACGAACCGGCTTCTCATCCGTGACAACAAGACCCTGCGCGGCGACGGCCTTGAGGGAGTGGTCATCGGCAAGGGCATCTGGATCCAGGGCAACAACGTCACCGTCCAGAACGTCCACATCACCAACCTGAACCCGCACTTGATCTGGGGAGGCAACACCATCTACCTCCAGGGAACCACCGCCGACACCACCCAGGAGCGTGTCTGGATCGACCACGTCAAGGTCTCGCTCATCGGTCGCCAAATGATGACCACGAACGCCGCGAGCTCCAAGACGCTCACGATCAGCGACTCCGAGTTCGGCGGTGAGACCCCGTACTCCGCCGCGTGCGACGATCGCCACTACTGGACCTTCATCATCGAGGGTTTCACGCATCTCAGTCTGCTCAACAACTACATCCACCACACATCGGGTCGCTCGCCGAAGCTCGGCGGTTTGAACGGCGCCAACGTGTTCGTGCACGCCGCGAACAACTACTGGTACTTCAACTCGGGCTTCTCGTTCGAGGTCCAGAGCGGTGCCACCGCGCTCATCGAAGGCAACTACTTCCAGGACTTGACGGACCCGAACCTGCACGACAACAAGACCACGGGCTACGCCTTCGTGCCAACAGTGAGCACCCAGTCGCTCTGCTCCCAGTACCTGGGCCGCCAGTGCGTGCTCAACACGCTCGTGAACAGTGGTGCGCTCACGGGTCAGGGCGACAACACCACCGCCGCTTCGAGCATGAAGGGCGTCGCGGTGTACAAGCCGAGCGCGCCAAAGCAGCTCTCGCCAGCACCGTCAACTTTGGCGTCGGTAACCTGCCAGCGATGTAATCTGAATCCTTTATGAGCCTGTCAATCTTTGCTCTTCGTAGTCGTGGACCGATGCGGCGCAGCTTGATCGAGTACTGCATTTGAGTGTACATTATTCTCTTGAACCGCTTTAGAGGCTTGAATAACTGGAGGTCGTTCTTCATTTTAAAAAATGTTTCTTTTCGATCAAGTCCAACTTGCTATATAATACATAAAAGTGACTGGTCGACATTCCATTCTAGCGAGTCACTTAGCCCGTTCCATCCTTCTCGAATCTAGTTGTATCAATGAGATAGACAGATCAAGCGCGCTCAGTCCACAATGTCGACCCTATCGTGCAGCTAGGTATGAGTGATCGCTCCACCAGCATTGCATGTGTTCATCAGATATATCTTTGAGGTAGTGGAAAGGTGCGACCATGACAAGGATATGCGCTTCGTAACGCCTCGCCTTTATTGTGCTTTGTTCTTGACATGAACTAGGGATGTAGATTGGCGCTTCGCGATCCATCTCGCTGTGGAATCTGATCCACCCCTGTGGGTCACATTACAAGGATGCACCTGAAAGCTGAACTGCTTTATGCATGATGAGGGGTTCGGACAGTGCTAACTCCTCTTCGAGCATACGCACATCCGAGGAGATTACAGCCTACTTCGTCATACTGTACAGTATAATCCACATCTTCAGCAAAACATCCGCAGTCATTCTCACGCTAGCAAATCTGGCAATGAACTCAAAAGGCAACGAAATCCTCACTCAGGAAACTTTGGGCCCAGGCAAACAGAGATTCGAACTAGTAGCTCATCAGCTACAGAATGATCTCCAAGGAGAGGGTGACCTCGGTGATCGGTCGCACAACCTCCTTGCGTCATTAGCAACAGGAATATCTTAAACTTTGTTAAATAGATTTCCTTCATCATCATCACGTCCGCAGTCATTCTGTGTCTGTCAGCCAAAGAGAAAGCATGGATTCTAAAGACGAGTGAGCGACTGTGATCCGCGCGACATCAACCGGGCAGACTCCAGGGGGACATAACACGAACTGTTGAACCAAAAAAGATAAAGAAGAGTACTCGGGCAGCGCCACGAGCGACGTGGCCGTCAAGTGCGTCGACATCGCGGGGCTCGGCGACACGGCTACCAACCTCTACGACATCCTGGTCATTCTGAGTGTCAATATCCGGCTAGAGTTTCTTCGGCATCACGGTCTCGGCGACCAACAAGGGAAACTGTAAGGCCGAGTCGAGTAGCATCGCCTGCTAAGCTAGAACAGGAGAACTAGGAAAGTCAAGCTGCCGAAGAGGCCACATTGGTAGTTGTCTACCCGTTGGACGGTCTTGCGGATGCAGCACAAGTGCAAGCTGGCTATGGAGTTCAATGGGTAAAATCAATGGTGTTAACCACCGTGAAGATACTACCATTTGCTAACCCCACAGATTTGGAGAGAGTGGGATCTTGATTATCCTCAGTGACAGAGAATCAGACCGTAAAGTAGGGGTTTTACAGTCGGGTCTACAACAGCTTCTCATGGTCAACCTAACTGCATGGAGGTACCGGATCTGCTCCACACTACTACAACGCAACTAACTTTCTAACAGCTAATAATCTGCCTCGCCACGTCAGGTTCTTCACTGGTGAAACAAAGGTGGCAATCAAAAGATGAAAAAATAGTGCCTATCTTTGTTTTGTCATTTATGTCCTAAAATAATGATTGTAAATGTTTGTCCTAATTATTCTTCATCTTGCGAGGGCAAAATACCTCATGAAGAAACCATCCGCTACAAGTCGAGAATCGACCTCTGTCAAAGATTTGGAGCACTCATGCCGTTATAGTGTACTGTAGTCGTCGGCGAAAGGAAAGCTACGAGCGATGCCAACCATAACGCAGTTTTTGACAAGCTTATTTGAATCCAACTACGGCAGCAAGCAGCGGTGGAAGGCTGTATCATTAATCCACCTCTTACAGAACCCGATGCACCACAGACGACTAGTTTATACAGGCGAGGGATAGATACTTGTGCTCTACTCCTCCCCCCCCCCCCACACACGCACATTCATTCATGTTCATGGCACGCACCCGCACTGACGCAGCGTCACGAGACGGTGGTTGCGCGGCTGCACCTCACGCGCGTTCGGACTCGGGATCGTGCTGCGGTAGTGCTCGAGCTGCGCCAGCGACGCCTCCGCGATCTCCTGCATGATGACCCACTCCACGCCCTCCGAGTACGGCGGAGTGGTGAGAGACCCGCGGTAGCGGAAGAACTTTCCCTGGAGCAGCTGCAGACTTGCGGCGTCGATCTTGTTGGTCGAGGTGACGGTGACCTCGTCTTCGCCCTCGGAAGGGATGACGGGGAGCTCGTTCCAGAACTGTGCGAGGAACTCGTTCTCCTTGCCCTCCTTGAAGAAGATCGCGACGACCGCGAGACTCCCATCGCTCGCTTGGTGCACCAGGTGGAGCTCCATGGCTTCGTGCTGTCCGCTCAAAGTGTGCTCGCTCGGTGCGTGGAAGTGGAACTGCACGGCGTAGTACGTCTTGCCCTTGATCTTGATGCAGTTGCGCTTCTTGTCGTTCTGTTGCCAGTCGACGCGGAAGTTGCTGCCAAAGTGCACGACCTGCACCTCTGCAACATCTCCGAGCACAACCTCGATCTCGTCCTCGTCCTGAAGCACGAGCTCCGAGTCCATCGCACAGATGTCGATTGGCGACTGCTCCGAGCCATCTCCTTCCACGTGATGATTGTGGGTCTTGACCGAGGCTGCGTGGGTTGGTGAACTGTCTTTCGATGAGTTGGCGCTAGAGTTGACGCTGGTGCTGGCGGTCGAGGTCTCGCGCTTCACTGTGGTCTCCGGCTTGCCCAGGTGGCTGCCGTGTGGTCCGTGGTGCATTCGTGCCCGGAGATCCGCGAGTAGCTTCTTGAAGATCATGGTGGCGTGAGAGAGAAGAGAGAAGAGACTTGAGTGAGACGTGGGGGCTTGGTGGCGGAATGGAGAGTGAGAGACAACTGATACCGCTCGGATGCACAGGCCGGGCTGGATGTTCAGCTCATCTGAGCCAAGTGCTCTTCTTTCTCTCTCTCGTTATGGGACTGGAAGAGAAGGAGACGAGAGAGAAGGGAGGGATGAGGAGGGACGAGATGATCACTCCTGAAAGGCAAAAGAGCCGAGCTGGCGGCGCAATGGCGCTCGTGTGGCGTGCGACGGAGCTTGAGGATTCAATGTGAGCAGGGACCACGCGCAATGTGAAGGAAAAGCGCGGCGAGTATTGCAATCCTAAAGTATAATACAACAGCGAGCAAGCAAGCGTGTGTGTGCTGCGTGAGCTCCAAATCTACGAAGGCAATCTTCTTTCCCGACTCAGTCGTGTGGTTGCTTTGGGTGCTATATGGTGCACTTCATAAATGTATATATTTTCTCTTAATACGCATTATTGGTTTTTATAGGATACATATTTTAGAAGGGTAAATACTGTAGATGTTTAGGATTTTACAATCATTTTGGAAAGGGTATCTGCTGTACAAGAGCAAACCATGTGTTGCATCCGCACTTTCTTGCAAAAAGTTGGTCCATCCCTGCCGGTAGTCGGTCGAAAGACCCAACTCCTGTGGCAGAGCAATCTATACAATATAGCTTGAAAACGATAGAGAACAACGGAAGCAGCGTCCGAAGCCTGCCACTGCGATCGAAAATACCGTGCCAGTGTTCGATCCAATCCGTCTAGGCAAATCTATCTAGCTCACAGGAATCTGAGATCCTAGCTAGGGTCATGGGGTTTCATTCTTCTGTCGAATTGTTGGTTTTCTACACTATATGTTAAACGAGAGCGAGTGGCTTCGCAGGGAGGAGCACAGATGAATCATTTATTGTGCTAATTACCTTGCAGCGCTCTATTTGAGGGCCCTGCAGTATCACCCAGGACGTGCAAAACCACGCAGTACAGTATCGAGCGCGGTACTTAATCTGTTACGTACTGTAGGCAAACGAAAACCAAACTTGTGAATGGACGAATCTCTCTGGGTTTGCGTCCTTCTCACTCTGCTTATCTATGCCGCCTTCAACCACGTAGAACGACTGGTGTTCAACCGAATGCTTCAACGCGACATCTTGTTGTTTCCCAAGCGGAAAACCAATTGCGCTTCATCGGCTTGCGCTTCAGTCCAGCGTCAAGTGAAAGTGTGGTGGTACACTTGGCACATGCGCCATTGTTGTTAGCGCATGGCAGAAACGCAGAGACACACGTTTTTATTTCGCGCTGAAAAGACGCACGGATAGAAATGAAAATGTGAGAACACCAACAACCACTCATCGATGCATGAGTATCTTCATGCCGCTCGAATTTCTGGTTTGAGTTGAACAGCGATTTTCTGGGTGGGGTATTGCATTGCAAGTATAAAAATAGTAATTCATGAGAGGGTGTTTAATGTGTTGCATCTTGGACGTTTGAACACAATTGCGACCATCGCATTTTGACGAAACTCAAACGCGTGTTTGGATGTATCCCATTTGTCAGCAATTGTCAATACCTGCCGCTTTTGACATTTTCACTTCAACGAAAAAATGAAGCCACCGACAATCACTCTCACATCCGATGACGCGCCGACGGGACACGCGATGACGAGTTCCTCCAACCGTGACGTGCTTAGTTGGTCCAGTCGTTAGTGGTGCTGGTGCTGTAGCAACAGGAGCACAGCGATCCTGAAGAAACGCAATGAAATCTCTCGCGACCCAACAGGATACATGGCTAACTTTCATTACTTTTGCGATGGTTGGATGGAACGGACGACAACGCACGGACGCACGCATGGCCGCTGACTCGATAAATACTACTGCACGACGCTAATACATGCACTACACACTGCTACTACTTCATACAAACTCTCTTCTTCTTCTTGGTTGCCACTCGCCACTGGTCTCGATTAAATTGCTTGATTATGGAGCGCACCCGCACTGACGCAGCGTCACGAGACGGTGGTTGCGCGGCTGCACCTCACGCGCGTTCGGACTCGGGATCGTGCTGCGGTAGTGCTCGAGCTGCGCCAGCGACGCCTCCGCGATCTCCTGCATGATGACCCACTCCACGCCCTCCGAGTACGGCGGAGTGGTGAGAGACCCGCGGTAGCGGAAGAACTTTCCCTGGAGCAGCTGCAGACTTGCGGCGTCGATCTTGTTGGTCGAGGTGACGGTGACCTCGTCTTCGCCCTCGGAAGGGATGACGGGGAGCTCGTTCCAGAACTGTGCGAGGAACTCGTTCTCCTTGCCCTCCTTGAAGAAGATCGCGACGACCGCGAGACTCCCATCGCTCGCTTGGTGCACCAGGTGGAGCTCCATGGCTTCGTGCTGTCCGCTCAAAGTGTGCTCGCTCGGTGCGTGGAAGTGGAACTGCACGGCGTAGTACGTCTTGCCCTTGATCTTGATGCAGTTGCGCTTCTTGTCGTTCTGTTGCCAGTCGACGCGGAAGTTGCTGCCAAAGTGCACGACCTGCACCTCTGCAACATCTCCGAGCACAACCTCGATCTCGTCCTCGTCCTGAAGCACGAGCTCCGAGTCCATCGCACAGATGTCGATTGGCGACTGCTCCATGCCTTCTACATACTTGTGATCTTGTTCATGTTCCGAGACTTGAAATTGGCTCTTGAGTGACTCGGTCGCATGGTGCGGCGAGCTCTCGGTGGAACTGCTGGAGCTGGAGCTGGCGCTAGTGCTCGCGGTCGAGGTCTCGCGCTCCACAGCCGACGTGGGCTTGTCCAAGTGGTCCACCGTGTGCGGCGGCGTGGTGCCGAGCAGCACACGCAGGTCGGCGAGCAGCTTCTTGAAGATCATTGTCGTTCGAGCTTGAGGGTGTGTGGATGTGAAAAGATTTGGGGTGACTGCCTTGACTTGGAACCTTTAACCGTTGGATCTGGGCGGCGTGAGACGTGCGTGCTTGGAGGCGGATTCAAAAGTGAGCGGTGCTCTCACTGAAACAAACAAAGCACGGCGGCGGTCTAATTGTGATGACTCTCTCTGTGGAGCCACGAGAGGAGAGATGAGGAGGGACGAGATCGTCACTGTGGAAAACCGATGATGATGAGTGGGTCTGGCGAAAGAAGAGCCCAGAGTTGAGTTTGGAGTTGATGCTTTTGAAAGGAGTTGTGTAACAGGAGCTGTGAAGGTGCGCATGTTGGTCGCGAAGCCTGCAGTGACGCGTGCTGCGTTTGCATTTCGCGAGTGAGCGCGTGCAAGCACAAGCAAGCAAGCAAACAGAGCGTTGCTTGCCTTATTTTGTTGTGGCGATGTGCGTGTGATTTGGGGAGGACGCGAACGTTTGTCGTTCTGTTGCTTGGGTGGAACACAACTAAAACAATCCTGTAGCAATTGGTATTTCATTATCGAATGATATATCAATTGCCACAGATAAATATGATTCAGCAGTCAAATCATCTTGATAATCAATGTTGACATGAATGTTTATGAAGGGCTATGTTTTATAAAAGGTAAAGCATCTGGATTTGGAGTGTCGCAGAGCATCCATTTTCAGAGGCCAAACAAACTTGAAAAGCTGTGACCCGCACTACCGGTTGCAAAAGGGTATACTTTGTCATGTGAACTCGTACGCCTTTCCTTTAGTGGAGCCAGGGCAGGATCTTTGCAACTTCTCCATGGATAAAAGGTGCGCCAAAGCATTGCCGGAAGATACAAAATACGTCTCATTTTCAGGCACGCATTAGAGCCCCAAGGGAGACAATTGGGTATGTTGAGCGAAGCACAACGCGGCAGATACAAGTAAGTACGTAAAGCCACTGCATTTCCCCCATACACACGGAGCCTGAACCAAAAGTCTAAGCTGTATCGCACTAATTCAAACTGCACCCTTTTCTGTTGTTTTTCTGTCCTATCCCACGCGAGCATCATTTTTTAGTTAAACAGGATTTTAGAGAACAATAGAGCGGATTCAAGACGTTTCACTATTCCGTTTGAGGTTCGCCTTTCTGCTAGATCATGCCTGCACAACACTTCACGCAATGACGCAAGCCCCTCTTATTCCGTATTGTAAAGCTTACAGATCGCTGTACCTAAAACGCATTAATGAAGGAGTGCATACAAAAATTGAGTGAAAAAACAGTCAAGAAAAAGATTCAAAGCTCAACAAAAAGAATCTCGTGCTTAGGTCCCTTTTTGGGATAATGTCCGCGTATCTATGCTGCATTCAAACTTCATGGAGCGGTGTGCTCAGCAAATGAGCAGCAGGGACTTAGTGGCGTCATTCATTTGAGGTGTACATTGCATTCGCATACCCATTAGGATCCTAGTGATTCAGATCAATCCCATAGAACCCAAAGAGACAAGCTGCCAGTCAATTCAGCTGGAAGGAAGAGAAAAATGAAAATCGCCAAAGCAAAAGCACCAAACAAACACACTTCATGATATTTCAAGAAGCTGGTCCTTTCTGGTGGTTTATATTGCATCTCTGTACCCACGATGGTCCAGTAGTCTTTTGCACCCATTTCCAACTTCAACTGGACCAGCACGGAAAGCTCTAGCAAGAGGCGTGTCAAATCAGATCCAGTGATCTGACTTGCTGCTGAGTGAGCTCCACGCATGAGTGCTGGGCGTGCTTCGACTCAAAAGCACACTACTCTCACTCGAAACGCCAAATCGTGGATTCGCTCATTCATTTGACTTCGACCTCACCACGAATACACATTGGTGCTTCGCCCTCAGCCCTGGTGGGCTCCACCATTTAAGTCAGCCTCCCCTTTCAAATAATGCATCAACAACAGTACTTGAAACACTGCATGTGCGTACTGGGGAACCTGAGTAGCTCAACCAGCTGAAACGCAAGCTGGGCCGAGTCGCGACTAGTAGTGACTCGGCTCAATCAGTTGACAGAGCGAGCAATTGCGCTCAGGGCTTTACAGGAAAGACACAAAAAGTGGCGAGCAACCATCAGTTATTGTGATTGGAAGATCATCAAGAGCCGCGTGACTCCCCGTAGGGGTGGCTTTCGGGCTGCAAAGACATGAAAATAATGCAATGTCCATACCATACAACCAGCACCAAGCACACTCGCACCATTTTTGATCTTTTGATATAATGGTCCCATAGCGTATTGTGCATCAACATGCGTGCTTCCACTGTACTTACACTTGCCCAATAGCGGTTAGCACACATTCAAGGCACATTCGCAATTGCGCGCGCGACTTGGCTTGGGCTCAAAGGGACGGTTCAGTGAGGTATAGCGCAAAAAATGATGCACATATATTAGTCTCGGCGACCAGTTCCTTGGCAGGTTTATTTTGGTCTTGCAGTTACGCCACTCAGTTGAAGCGCCAGGATATGTACCCGCTTCGTTGCTCATTCACTTAACGTTGAAGCCATGAAACGCGGTTCAAATGTCACCAAATGGTGGTGTTTGGCCTCAACTTTCCGAAATAGTAGCCCCAACTGATCAGTATTTAGTATGAACAACCTTAAAAATAATCTCATTTCTATTAGACACGCATTGTGATAATCACTCCGAAAATACCCTCACTTTTACAGTCCGCGCCAAGTACAGTGCTGGCCAAAGCTGTGAGGACACCCAAAAATTTGCGAAAACTTTGCCATTTTTTTTGCTTCGAGACTGAAACGTTGTGGAAACACTCTAATTCAAAAACGAT